>VXAB01006997.1:191189-214131 GCA_013399175.1 Odontophorus gujanensis
CCCACCCCAATCCTTCCCCCAGTGACTGAGCTGCAGTTCAGAGCTCTGCAGGTAGGACACAACCAAGAGCACTTAGAACTTCCCAAGTATGAAAAGAGACCACAACAGACATCAAAGTGACCAGAAGAGCTCAGCTCCAGACTTCTGGGCTGTTTGATGCTCGTTGGATGATGATAAGAAGTTTGCTCTTCTATTATTGAAGTTATGATGCCCTTTATGTACTCACTCTCCATTAAACAAACAACACTATTTCATCAGAACACTCGTATTTATTGCTCTCCCCTCCCCTTCCCTTCTTTCTTTTGCAAGGTGTGTCATCTTACTACCAATAAGGCATAGATGTGTAGATATACATATATATGAATATGTCAAAATGTGAATACAGAGATGTACAGATATACAGAGGTATAAAGCCACACTCTGTGCCTTGTGCCAAGTGCCACAGTGGCATACAAATGAAGTGCTGGGAGCTCAGTGGCTGCTGCTCTGAGCAGCATTTTCAGTGCTTTTTTTCTGTTTTGATAATGCAATAAAACCACAGAAAGTTCCGGAAGCAGATAGTGAGCACAGCACTGGGTCTGCCATGGGGGCTCCCACTCTGCCATGAAGCCCCAGTGGGTAACCCCCACCCAGAACCCTCCATCCAGTATCCCCCCATCCAGGACTCTCCTAATCAGAACCCCACCACACTGAACCCCGTCCCCCATCCAAACCCCTCCATTCAAGACCCCCCTCCCCCATAGGGTCCTATNAAGAGGAGGAGTTTTCTTGCACCTGTGTCCGTCGCTACTGTGTAGCAGAGGGTGTTTGCTTATTGCGGTGCGTTCGGTGTTCGCTATGCGGAGGGGCCGAGGGGGATGCGGTGCTGCCCCGGTCCGCGTTGCGGGGATGTGCGGGTCCGCAGAGATCTGCCGAGGGGTGCTGAGCCGTGTGCGTGCAGCTCAGAGCGGTGCCAGGCCGGTGTCTGGGCTGCGGGATCCCTTCGTGAGCGGCACTGCCGCTTGTTTTCTCCCTCTGAGAAGCGCTGGCGTTTCCTACGTGCGGTTAATTAGGAGAGCAGTAATGACCCGGGCATTGCTTTGGCCGAGGAGCCGTGTTCCAGCCGCATCTGTCGGTGCAGCGCCTGGGGACGTTTGCAGGCTGAGCTTTCTCCTTCTGTGCAGTGCTGTGCTGCAGTGGGCTCCTGGGGCAGCTTCTCCTGCCCTGGGCACTGTGTTCCCCAGCTCCGTAGTGCTGTGCAGCACCGCTGCCACATCTGGGGAGGACCGATGCAGTGCCAAGAAATAAGTGGGTTCATTTTTTACTCCCTCCAGCCCCAAGCGGTGTGAATGGAAGTGTGAAAGAGTTCCTGGGAAGATGTGGAGTTAGTGTTGTCGGGTTTGTTGTTGTTTTGCTTTCTTAGCAGCTAAAACGTAATTAAAGGAGCAGTAAATGGCCTTAGTGATTGATTCCCATCGAATCAGCTTGCTGTTAAAACAGCAGAGTGAGACCGAGCGCTGGGTTTGCTGCTTTGATGCACTGGTTGTCATTGGGGACCTCAGAGGAGCTCCTCTCTCTCTCCTGGGAGCAAGCACTCAGCACCAAGCACCGTGCAGTGCTGTTTTGGGGCCTCCCCACGCTCCCAGCACCGCGTGGTGATAGAGCCGTGCACGAGTGTGGTGATAGAGCCGTGCACGAGCACTCTGCTCCTTTGGAGTGCTTCAAGCAAAGCTCATGGCAACAGTGCTGACATCCGAGCAACCTCTTGTGTTTCTTCAGTTAGATGAGGTCGGTGTTCCAAAATTAGATTGCTGTATTAAAATACAGTGAAGGGGGGAAGCTGAAAGCGTGTGTTGTCTGAGAGATAACGGAGAAAGCAGAGCTTGGTGCAGGCACCAGAGGCCCAGGGCTGCTTCCTTAGGGGTGTGGATATGAATTCTTAATATCTTTCTTGATGGAAAGGTGTGTTGGGACAGAGTGTTGTGCTGGAGCTGCTGCAGGTGCTGCTCCTGGGTGATGCAGCACTCAGCTTAGGGCCTCTGTCAGCCTGCCCATGGGAATGGTGTTCTGAGATCCTATTGGCTTTAATTGACATGGGGTACATAAGCCCAGTCTGACTTGTGAGCATACCTGGCGCTGACCCTGGGGTGCAGGATTGCTTGGGTGCACCCCCAGCTCTCCACCAACCAATTTCCCAGATTTCTCATTGTGAACAAGTACTAGCAGTTTCCTGGTGCAACAGGCACCCAGCGTGCGTATCGGAGGGCATTTTTAGAGATACCAAGCAATGCCTGGCTTCTGCTTTTCAAATTATTTTGTCATTCTGTGGTGATATAGTTCAGTCTTGCAGTTGTTTGTTGTTTTTTTTTCCTTAAGGTTTGAAAAATGGCACCAAATGCTCCGAGAGAAGCGGGAGTGTGGAGGCAAACCAAAGCACTGCTGTTCAAGAACTGCCTGGTGAAATGCAGGACCAAGAAAAGCAGCGTCCAGGTGAGAGCAGAGCACTGCACTGCTGCTGCTCCTGCAGCACTTCTGCACATCAGTGTGGGGAGCAGTGCTCGGTTTTGCAGCAATACTTCTGAAGCCTCAAGGTCTGCTCTGAGTTTTGGTTTGATTAAGGCTTTTTTGGGAAGGCATTTCACAATCCTTTGGTTGGAAATTTGTCTTTAAGAGCATATGGTGTTATCCAGAAAATATTCTCAAATTAACATGGCAACCTTAGTGAGTTTTCCAGAGCATTTGCACCCTTCCTGGAGATCACAACTGGCCACTGCAGCAGAATTATACCTCTCCAGAAGGTTTTTCTGTTGTCAGTGTTTGGTTCTACGCACAGGTGATGTGTATGATGAGTTTTGAGGTGAGCAGGATCAGTGCAGTGCTCAACTAATGGTTCAATGGTTCGTGGTTTGTTTTGTTTCTTTCCAGCTAGCATAAGCTTGCAGATATTTGAAGCATGCAGAATTATCCCTTTATACCTTAAACTGGCTCCTCAAGTTACCAATGCATGCCATTAAAATCCTGCTCCTGTGCCAGGGAAGGATTTGGCATTGAAATTATTGTTGTATCGAGAATGTTCCGGGAACTTTACAGTAAAGTTCATTGTCTGAGCTCTGGGCATGAGGGGGATGGGCAGGTGGTTGGACTCAGTCATCTTGGAGGTCTTTTCCAACCTTAATGATTCTGTGATTCTATGAGTGAGCATGGGGGGATGGGTTAGTGGTTGGACTTGGTCACTGTAGTGGTATTTTCCTACTGTAACACAATTCTATGAAGCTATTGAAAGCTCTCATGTCTACAACCACTCTTTGAAGTTTTCCTTTTTCCTTCATTTCTTCACGCAGGAGGTCCTTTTCCCTCTCTTCTTCTTGTTCTGGCTCATCCTGATGAGCATGATGCACCCTCACCGGTGGTACGACGAGGTGCCCAACTCCAACCTGGGTGTGCTGGACCCCTCCGTGCTGGTGAACTTTGTCATCGGGTACACGCCACCCACCAGGATGGCCAGGGAGATCATGAGGAAGGTGGCTTACGATAACTTCGAAGACGGTACTCTGAGCTGAGCAGTTGGCTTTTCTGAGCATGTTTCCTGCTGTGGCTTCTCATGTAGTGAGGGAGCTCGCTCTTGTTGCTAATGATAAGGAGAAAAAAAAAAGTCGCATCTCAGATAAGGAACAGAACAGCTTGGTTGGAACGTGTTCTGGTGCTGCCTCCAGGACGTGCTTCCCATGCTGCTGTGGCTGCCAGCGAGTTGTTTGCAGATACAGGAAAGGTTCTCGGAGGGCCCAAAGAGCCTCTGAACCACTGCAGAGCAAACTATGCCTGCCTGTGGCATCCCTGTGCATGTTCAGGAGGTGCTGCTGCCCTGCAGACAGTTCAGGTTGAGTTTTCTATCCTAGTGTTTCAAAGGTTCCTCTATGAGCAGCACAGCCCGACACCTGTGTTTTCATTATGGGTATCCTCATCTGCTTTCTGCCTTTATGTTTCCCTTTGATTCACCCACCTCAGCACCAAGCGACAGTTCTGCAGCTTCATGGAAATGCTTCCTTTACTAGGACAAAAATACAGCTCTATATATATCCCAAACCGAATAAATCATTAATGATTAGCATGGCTTTTCTTTAAAATAAGCAGCATCACACCCTTTTCCTTCCTGCTACCCCAGTACGTAAATCAACATGATAATTTTCTCTATCTAGCAGGCCTCATCACGGAGGAGTATTTAAGTGAAGAGGATCTGGAAAAGGCCAGTGTTTCCAGATCCTCCAACTTTGTGGGCGTCGTGTTCAAGGATGCCATGTCCTACCAGCTGAGGTTTCCTGACATGGTGGCTATGGCTTCTGTTTATACAGAGTCAAGAGGTGAATGTTGCATGCTCTCATGCACTCCATAAGGGGATAAACTGGAAAATGAAACCTTTTTGTCTTTTTTGGCCTGTTGTTGTGTGTGTATGTGTATAAATGTGTGTGTATTTATTTCTGCAAGTTGCTTTCACCTCTTACGAGGCATGGTCTCATCTGTACGTTGGGGCTGTGGCTGCTCTGTGCCCGTCTTCTTGCTTTTCACACTGCCTTGCTGTCCTGCAGCCAGCTGCTCCAGCTTACGGATGAGTTGTGAGTCCATCACATACTGGACGTCAGGATTTGCAGCTCTGCAAGCATGCATTGATGCAGCCATTATACAGGTCAGTCCAGAAAATTATGCAGTACCACCATTGGGGTTCAGACCATTGAACCATAGAATATTTTGGGTTGGAAGGGTCCTTAAAGCCCAACCAGTTTTAACTCTGCCATGGGCTGATTACTACCCCTACATCATAGAGTCATTAGGGTTAGAAAAGACCCCTAAGATCTCCAAGTCCAACTTCAACCAACCCCCACTGTGCTCATGGCCATGTCCCTCAGTGGCACATCCCCTACACCCTGAGCAGCCTTTGTCAGTGCATCGTGGCTCTTTCAGGGAATAAATTGTTCCTAATATCCAACTCACCTTAAGGCCTTTATGTTATCAAAGTTGCCACGGGCACCTGCAGGGATTGGGCACCCACAGCTCTGAGCAACAGTGCCAGGACCTCACTGCCCTCTGAGTAGAGAATTTCCTTCCCACATCAAACCTAAATCTCCCCTCTTTTAATTTTAAACCATTCCCCCTCATCCTATCTGCCCACGCAGATCCGTGAGCTCCTGAGCTTTTCTGCATTGTTGTCTTCCAAACTGTAACAATGCCATACCAAGAACTAGCTTGAATCCATTTTGCTGGCAGACTGCTTGGTTTGTTTACCACATTTGATGCAGAGACATTCTTGTCCAGCTGAATAATGCAGGCATTCCCCCTTGTGTCCAAACAAGCCCAGTGCGTATCAGCATGGAACAGAGCTGTCCTTGGAGCAGGGCTGGGATGTGAGGCATGGTGTGAGCCCAGCTCTTCCTTCCCTGGCAGCTGAAGACCAACCAGTCTGTGTGGGAGCAGCTCGAGCTGACGAAGGCTGTGGCAATGGCAGAGGCGGCCGTGATGGAGATCGACAATTTCCCTCGTGCCATCATTTTAATTTACCTCGTCATTGCTTTCTCGCCATTTGGGTATTACTTGGCCATTCATATTGTGGCAGAAAAGGAGAGGAAGTTGAAGGAATTCTTAAAGATACTGGGACTTCATGATACTGCCTTTTGGTACGTATTTGCTGTGGCTCTGACGTGGAATTCAACCAGTCTAACTGTGATTTTCGTGTGACACAGGGAGCAGCATGAGCAAGAGGTTGTAATGTGCTTTCTTACTGCAGTGGTAGTTGTCCCTTGTAGTGTAAAGCAGTTGGTTTTGGTTGTTTTGGGTTTTTTTCCCCAGATCAGAGGATGTGCTAATTCAAACACATTGGAAACTGCAGCAATAGAAAGGGCTGAGCTTTGCCTGCAGCTTCCAGCATCTCACCCCACTGCACCCTAACAGCCAGCTGCACTTGGCTTTGTTTTTCCTGCTGGTTTTTGCTGTTTCTGCCCCAGAGCCCTCTCTGACATTCAGTTCCCTCTGTCCATGGCACATCTTTGGACACAAACCTTATTCTGGACAGGTTGGATCCTTCATGGCTGCAGTGCCCATTGTGGATCTCCAAAAATGCATGTTATGTTTCTGCTTCAGGGAATCACAGGGTGCAGTGGGGTTGGTCCAGTAAGTCTGAAAAACCATTGGAAAGCCTCAGAGAAGTGTTTTGTTGTTGTTTTTTTTGACCACCGCTGCACAAACCGCAGCTATTGGCCAAAGTCAGAGTTGCTTTCGTGAAGGGAAAGGTTTTATTACCCACCCAGCTCCTGGAATGACCAGTGTGTTAAATTTTAAATAGAATTTCTTTAATTATTGAATGCTACTGCTCAGTTACCCTCTGGTAGTTAAATGAGGAAATTAATTATGCAAGTTCAAAAATAAAGACAAAGATCATGAATCACCCTCCTGTCCATCTTTGGGGTGCAGTGGGTGTGAATGTGATGCTCAGAGCAGCTCCAGGGATGCTCACGAGGGCTCTTGTTTTGCCACAAGCCTCTCTGTGGTACAGCTGCCTGGAACGTGAAGGAATATAGGTTTTGGTGTTTTTGAGAGTTTTGGGATGGAGGTTCATTCAGTCTTTCTGTTTTTTCTCCTCTTTTTCCCCACAGGCTTTCCTGGGTGCTGCTGTACACCAGCCTGATCTTCGTCATGTCCATCCTGATGGCTGTCATCGCCACAGCCTCCTCACTCTTTCCCCAGAGCAGTGCCTTTGTGATATTCCTCCTTTTCTTCCTGTATGGCATCTCTTCTGTAAGTATTCTGGTCCTTTGGAGTTTGGCAGTCCCACCTGCAGGTGTTTTCCTTCCCACCCCATCCTATTCTCTCTGCTAAACAACCTGTCACAGATGCCACTTCCTTGGGACAGAGCAGTGTCATTCCATTTTAGATTTTCTTTACTCTGGCATTTATCTCTCTTTGGTTTTATTTATTATCCTCCCTTAGGTGTTCTTTGCCCTGATGCTGACACCTCTCTTTAAGAAGTCAAAGCACGTGGGTATTGTTGAGTTCTTGGCCACGCTGGCGTTTGGGTTCGTGGGGCTGAACATTGTCCTGCTGGAAGACTTCCCCAAATCCTTCGTGTGGCTCTTCAGCCCCTTGTGCCAGTGCAGCTTCCTGATTGGCATCGCACAGGTAGGGATCCTCCAGCTGGGAGCTAGAGATCATTTTACATCATTGAGTTATTTTATTATGATTTTTTTCTTAACGAACTAATGGTGGGGAAAAGTGCCTATCTCAATAGCTTCCCTTGGCGATTTTAATACCAAGATAAAAAAAAATAATGTCAAAATAGAAAACAGTGCTAAAAGTAAACACAGCACCAAGCAGCTTTACTCCTTGTGTTTGTGGCTGTGTTGATCACTCTAATTTTGTTCTGCTGCGTGTTTTGCTGTGCTGGTGCAATGCAGCTGTGCAGCACCTGTCTGTGTTTGTTGGCAGGTCATGCATTTAGAAGATTATGAAGACGGAGCAACGTTTTCAAACCTAAATCATGGTCCTTACCCACTCTTTATCTCCCTCATTCTACTGGTGCTGGACAGCATCTTTTACCTGCTGGCAGCTGTGTACCTCGATCAGGTTATCCCAGGTATGGGCATGAGGGATGCTGGGCTGTGCTAAGGCTGTGAATTGCTGCAGCCCCAACCCAGCTGAAGGCTGGTGGAGCTGGGTGGTGCTCTCATAAAGCTGGGAGAATTTGGAGTTTTCTGGTGATGGAAATGATGACTTGAATGCAGATTGTGTGTGCGTGCCCAGCAAAGTCCTTCTTCAGTCAGGACGTGGGCTGGCTCCCAGACTTCCAGCAGAGCAGCTCTTAGCTTTTATAGCCACAGCACAAAGGCTGAGATGTATTTAATGTTACTGTGAAGAAATTTTCTTTCTTTCATTATTACCCAGGGGAGTTCGGGCTGCGCCGCTCATCGTTTTTCTTTATGAAGCCCTCGTTTTGGTCAAAGCACAGGAAAAATTATGAGGAACTGTATGAGAACAGTGTCAGTGGCAACCTGAGCTGCAGCGAGATGGTGGAGCCTGTGCCATCCGAGTTCCAGGGCAAGGAAGCCATCAGGTACAGTGCCCACCCGCATCACCTGAGCCCTGAACGTTTAACGTGAGGTGTGACAATTCTTCCCTTTTCTCTAACCTGCTGATTCAAATGGCATATGGTGTGCACTGCAGCCACTTTCCGTGCTCAGTGAAATCCCACCATCAGCTAGATGGCCCAGGGCTTAAGGAGAGGCTTTGTTAGTGAGCTGTGCTCCTTCGGCTCCTGATCCCACTCGTTTTCTGTCCCAGAGGAGCATTGCAGATGCCAAAATGCCCTCTCTGCTGGGAGGGGTTGTTTTTGGTAATGCTTTGGCTGAGCTTTAGGTTTGTGCAGGGGCCCTTGTGCTCTCTGCAGGCCAGAGGGGAGCTTTGTGGTGGCATTACCCAGCTGTTGGATGCAGGGGGATAAAACAAAACTGGAAAACAGGAGTGTGTGCACTCATCTTTCACTCTTTCACTTGCATCTGGGTGTTGTGTGTTTTTAGTAGTATCTGTAGAATCGTTCCTCCAAGTCTTTGTTTTCTGCATTGTCCATCCATGTAGCCTCACATGAGCAGGGGCTCTGTCTTTGCTTGCCTTGGCTGGCTGCTCTGTCTCAAATGAAGTGCTGTCGGTGCTGTCCACACCTCTTTGAGTATCTACCATAGGTGGAGAGATCCAGTTCTATTCAAAACATTCCCATAAGGGCTCTGTGGTCATTTTTTTTTTTACCTTTCTCATCCTCGTTGGACTCTTTTCCATTGCATCCCTCTGCCAGCACTCCATCCTTTTCCTTGTCATCTTGCACTTTGTTATCTTTCACACCGTTTCCCACCTCATTCCGTACATCATTTCCTCCCCAGCCTCATTGGCAAGGTGGCCATTTCTCACATCTTGCTTCCAGGTAAACTGATGGGTTTTGTTGGTATTTTGTTGTTGTTTGTTTCTGAGTCTGAAAAGCAGTGGGGCTGGAAGGAATGTTTTCACCTTTCCTGGCAAGAAAAATGCTTCCTTTTGGCTCATTTTGTCAGAGAGCCATCAGAAATCATGTCTTTTGAGCCTGCTGCACTAATAACCTCTTTTCCACAAGTGTCTGTTGAACCTGCTGTCAGCTTGTGAAGCTGCTGTGCAGTGCCCTTCTCTGGCCTCTGGTGCACTGTTCTACCATATGGAAGAAATACAGATGGAAATAATTTGATCTTTCTTTGTAGGAAATGCATAAGAAGGTGACAAGAAGAGCTTTCAGATAGCGGGGTGGAGATGGGTGACATTCTGGGACAAGATGTCCCATCCCTTGCTTTGCCTTAGTGGCTCTTAAGCATGTTTTGTGCCACTTCAGCATGGCTGTTACGCAGTGTTGATCATTCACAGTGACATGCAGAGATCTTAAACGAGCTTACACAATGCCATGTCTTCTTTCAGAATCAGCTGCGTTCAGAAAACATTCAGGAAAAAGGGGGAAACTGTGGAGGCTCTCAGAAGTAAGAACCCTTTAGCTGTTCAGCTGCTTACCAGGTGCAGAGGAGCAATAGCTGTGTTGCTGAGTGCTCTTTTTGTTTTTCAGTTTGGGCTTTTTGGTTTCTTTCAGTGGGGTGGGACTTGGAGCATGAGTGCTGGATGTGCTGTGCTTGTCTTCTCTCAATGCTTGGTTGTTAACATGGGTCACAAAGCCAGCCTGGTGACCCCTCTGCCCTTGTTAGGCTTACAGCCACCACCTGCCCCATCTCCCCATCCTCTCACCTTGTTTCCTGGTGGCCCAAAGCCAGGAGGTTCCCCCAGCAGGACGTAAATGCATACCCCACGTGGCAGTATTTGAATTCACCCAGCATGAGCCAGCTCCGGGTGCCACGAGTCACCAACCTCTTTTCTCCATGTCCTCCTCCTGGCCAGACTTGTCCTTTGACATCTACGAGGGGCAGATCACAGCTCTGCTGGGGCATAGCGGCACTGGGAAGACGACACTGATGAACATCCTCTGTGGGCTGTGTCCCCCAACAGATGGTGAGCCAGGAGCTATGCTTCTAAAACCATTCACCCCCAATTATTTCTGTGAACAATGTCTCAAAGTCCTCTCTTTGCCCCTTTTTGACTCCCTGTACCTGCATTCTGCCTGGCTGAAAAAAAGAAAATAACAACAAAATAACATCTTAACATGAACTGCTGTGGGCTTTTTGTAGGGTTTGTCTCTGTCTATGGGCACAGAGTCTCCGAAATCGACGAGATGCTCGAAGTGCGGCGCATTGCAGGTGTGTGCCCGCAGTCTGACATCCACTTTGATATATTGACAGTGGAGGAGAACCTCTCCCTGTTTGCTGCCATTAAAGGAATACCTCAGAATGACTTGATACAGGAGGTAAGTTGCTTGGACCCCAGTACCTCAGAGTTCTGAGGTTGGAAGAGAGCACTCGGGACCATCTAGTCCAATGATGAGCCATTCATTTTTTCCTAGTAACTCAAAGCACACTTAAAGCATTTATATCCTAGCCTGTTGCTTGTTTTTTAATCAATAAATCCTGTGTGTGAAGGTGCAGAAGGTGTTGCTGGATTTGGATATGCAGCCCATCCGAGATAACCAAGCCAAGAAGCTCAGCGGGGGACAGAAGCGGCGGCTGTCGGTTGGCATTGCTGTTCTTGGGAACCCAAAGGTGAGGGTTTCCAGCAGTTCAGCCTTCATGCATGAAGACATCAAACCATTCGGTGGGGGCAGAAGCTATGGGTTTGGTCTCTTTATGAAACACAGAGCTAGGAAGTGCTGTGATGTCTCTCAACATGCTTTGGGCAGCTTCAAACCAAAGAGCTTGTGCCCGTCGCTGAGGCAGGACTTTCTGAGCCCAGCACCTCACGTGTGGCTTGTGGCTTTGCAAACACTCCTGATCTCACACAAAGGTTTTGCTGCTGGATGAGCCGACTGCAGGCATGGATCCGTGCTCACGACACATCGTCTGGAACCTCCTGAAGAACCGAAAAGCAAATCGTGTGACGGTCTTCAGCACTCACTTCATGGACGAGGCAGACATCCTTGCTGGTGAGTTGGGTTTTGTGGCACTGTGAGACATGGTTGTGAGGCGTGGTGGCGATGGGTTGGGGTTGGACTTGGTGATCTTAGTGGTCTTTTCCAACCTTAATGATTCTGTGGTGATTATTATCATTATTTGTTACTGATTTCCAGATCGTAAAGCTGTGATTTCTCAAGGGATGTTGAAATGCCTTGGGTCTTCTCTCTTTCTGAAAAGCAAATGGGGAATTGGATACCGCTTGAGGTACTTTTTTTTTTTTGTGTGCTATCTGCTGCACGGCATCACCTATCAATAAGAGAGATCCCCACCCCAAAAAACATCCTTTTATCATCTTCATTCTGAACGCTTGGTGTTCTGCAGGCTGCTATGCATCAGGAGAAAAGCTATCTTTTAAAAGCCTTTTTCTTGTGCATTTCTGTAGCATGCATATTGATGCCTACTGCAACACAGAAGCCACGACCTCGCTGATCAGGCAGCACATCCCTGCAGCCAACCTGATCCAGGAGAATGCCCAGCAGCTCGTCTACACGCTGCCACTGCGGGACATGGACAAGTTTGCAGGTACTGGGTGGGGTGGGTGGCTGTAGGAGAAGAATCCCATCAGGAACAGATGTAGCTTGCAGTACTTATCAAATTGCCACTTGTGCATTTGTTTTTTTTTTTGGCTGAAGGTCAGGCAGTGAGGTTTTTTGAGGAAGCACAAAATGGATGGGTTGGAAGGGACCTTAAAGCCCATCCAGTTCCACCCCCTCCTTGGGTAGCGATGCCCCCAACATCTCAGGCTACCCAGGGCCCCATCCATGGCCATGGGCACCTCCAGGGATGGGACACTCACAGCTCTCACATCTAACCTAAATCTCCCCTCTTTTAGTGTGAAACCATTCCCCCTTGTACTGTCAGCCTGTGTAAAAAGCTGATCTCCACCTCGTTTGTAAGCTCCCTTTCAATACTGAATTGCTTTAGTTCCCATATGTTTTTCAGTGCATGAGGGCCCTCTTGCATTCTTCGTGGGGCTGTGGTACATTAAGGAGGCAAAAAGAGCAAATGCTGGAGGACTGAAACATGAGACCCTATTGTCGCAGAACTCTATGTCCAGCAGAAGCATTCTGTTGCTGCAGGACATTGCAGTGAAGCCAGAAAGTCCCACAATGACCCCCTTGTTGTGAGCTGCAAGGAGCATCCTGTCCTCATGCTGACATTTGCTGGTGAGGGAGAGAGCAGAAAACAAATGCGTTGGTTTCACTAGATGGCAGCAATTATCTGATTTTAATTGCACAACGTGCTCCTTGTCAGTCTCCCTGCAGGAGATGGAAGAAACCTTGTGTCCTTCTCACGATATGAAATGCCAAGGGGGGATCAATACTGACGTTGAACACAACTCATATTTCATAAATGTTCTTTTCCCATCGCACTTAACTAGTTAATAATTGATTCCCTCTACCTTTAGCGGTCACTGTGTGTGCTTTTTGAGAAACAGGCACCTTTATGCACGACTGAACTAATTCCTCCAGTGTGGCTGAAGTCAGGCTGTGCAGCTGGGGAGGCCTGCTGAGCACTGGTGGGTGCCCAGGAGCTCTTCCCATCTCCTGTGTTGGCTCCAGAAGTTCTTGTTTTGCTAAGTGCTTCATTTCATAGTACTGGCAAGAGCCAGATAATGGTTTCTACCTGAGGAATGAGTAAGCGTGCTCTCTCTGAATGCATTTTTGGTCTCCAAGCGATGCGTATCATCCAGGATCTCCTGCCCATTTAGGCTGGCTTCACACACCTGGGTGATCTTTATCTTCTTTGTTTGTTTCTCTGACAGTGCAGTTACCTTGTGATTCTGTTTGTAACTTCTCTCCCTTCCTGGGTAGGATGAGCTGTTCCCAGGAGAGGGATCCAGAGCCCTTCCAACCCAAGCCAGTGCTGAGCTTTGTGATGCTGATATGCTTCCCTTAAGCCACACGCTGTGTCTTCCATACCTGACCCCATAGGTTATGCCAAAATGAGTGTCCCACTGTGCTTCTCATGCCATGACCATTGCCTTTGAGATGAAGCAGCCACATTGGCACAGGATGCTTTAGGGATGTGGGTCGTCCTGGCTTGCTGGAGAATCTGATGAGAGCACGAGTCTGTTGTGCCCTGCAGCAAGCAGTGTGCTCCCTCCTTCCTCCAGGCTTGTTCTCTGATCTTGACACCCATTCCCATCTGGGAGTGATTTCTTATGGTGTTTCCATGACAACGCTGGAGGATGTCTACCTGAAGCTGGAAGTTGAGGCAGAGATTGACCAAGCAGGTGCGACTGCCCGTGATGCTTTCCCTATTTCCTTTGTATTTGGTGTACTCTGAATTAGTGGAGCTGTGTCCATGTCCCATGGGAGGAGCTGGGAGTGCTGAATAATGCAGGTGCACACCTAGGCTGATGGAACGAAATCAGGGCAAGTCTGCATCATCTGAGTGTTTGTAGGCTGCTCATTTTGTTCTCCCTAGGACAGAAATATGCATTGGCTGCTTTCAGTGTCTGATGTGTATGCAGTTCAGAGCTTTGGGGTGTTTTGTTGTTTGGGGTTCAGAGCTTTGAGGTGTGTGGTATCTTGGGGCTACCCTGAGCCTGGGATGGGAGCACATGGTTTCTCAGTAGTGATGGCAAAAAGTCAGCAGCCCCTGAGCTTCTTCCAGCCCTATGACCTCAATCCACGCAGCTCTGCCCATCCTCCTGGTACCATGTCCCCCTCTCTGTCATAGATTACAGTGTGTTCAGCTCCCAGCAGACGCAGGAGGAGGCAGATGGGAGCTCTCAGGATGACATGGAGCAGAGCCTACTGATGCTACCAGAGGCCAAGTCAGCCCCACAGAGCAACTCAGCCCTGTGGAAAAAGCAGGCTTCCACCATAGCCAAGCTTCACTTCCTCAGCCTCAAGCGGGAGAACAAATGTGTGAGAGTGATGTGAGTATCGGGGTCTGCTGGTCTGGGTACAGAATCCCCAGAAGCTGTTTGAATGAGAAATGACAGGATGCTCTTTTGTTCGTGTTCAGATAGGACTGTACAAAATGTGAGGCCATCTGTAACTGATGAATATCTGCACGCTGGGGCAGTGTTGCTTTAACTAACACATGCGTAACCTGGGCCCGTGTTTGCTGAGCTTTAATGAGACTGTGCCTTCTCTTTCTTTCAGGTTGCTGCTTTTTCTGATTTTTCTCGTCGTCCAAATTCTGTTTTTTCTCACACACCATTACATCAAACATTCGCTCGCTCCCCTCAGGCTCTCCCCAGAGCTGTACCTGCTGCGGCCCGGGGAGGAGCACCACAAGTACAGGAGCCGGCTGCTGCTGCAGAACTCCACAGGTGGGAGGGCAGGGGAAGAGTGTGGGATGGGGAGGAAGGTGGTAGGGGCAAATATCAAGTTCAGGATGTTTTTCCTTAAACTAAATTCAAATGAGGAGTTTCCGTGGCCGGACGTGGTAGAGAGAGAATCCTGTGTGGTGTAGGGTTGGCTTTGGAGATCCTCCTGTCACCCCTGGTAGTGCTTTGGCCATTGTGTCAGAAGGAACAGAGGTGACCCGTGTGGAGGAGTTGGACAGGATGACATTTGGATGCACCAGCATTAAAGTCCTGCTACAGAGCACTTTGTAAATTTAAAATGTTTAACAGCGGGTAGCAGCAGTGCGGGCAGTAGAAATAAACACATTTTTGAGAATTCAGGAGTTGGTACTCCATACAATCCTCCAGTCCTCCCTTTTTCTGTGTGAAAAGCTGCAGTCTGTCGATGCTTTCCCATCTCTTACAGACACGAATATCGACGACGTTGTCCGCTCTCTTGGCAGCATGGATGTGCCAGTGGAGATGTTCAACAGCAGCGATTACATTTCAGCTGCACCTCACAGTGCAGGATTGAATGTGTACGACCTCGAGTCCCGGCAGGTGAGAAGGACAGGGGGTGGGATGGGAGGACTCCCCCTGCCCAAGGCTGACTTCCTGGCTCTGTACCTGATGGGGTGGATGCTGATCAGTGGGGTTGAAATTTCATCTCTGCTCTTTGAGTATCTGAGGTGCTCTCCATGTGGTGGAGCTGTGGGTTGCTGTCAGCAAGGAGGTCAAATTTAACAGAATAAAGTCTCAAGTGTTGAATTATGTAATCCCATAATGTCATACAATATCATTTATGCAAGAGGACTGCAGAAAGGACTTGTGTTAACAGAATGGAAATGCAATCAAAATAAATGCTCTTTCGTAATAATAATTATGGCAGATTAATAAAACTTCTATTCGTCCTCTTCCTTCACAAGCACACCGAAAGCCAAGAGAAATATTTTGCCTCACGAGAGACCTGGCACATGAGTTTATTTTTCACTTGCATTGGCTGAATTACACCGTCTGACAGAGTTATAATTCCATGGCACTCTCCTGTGTAAAGAAAAATGAGCATCTTGGGCTGTGCCTGTTCATCTCAGTACGGTCACTGAAGGAGCTGAGGACAATTTTAACGATGGGGTTCATCTCCAGCAAAGGAAAAGCTTTGCAGTGTGCCAGCTCTGTCTCACGTTCCCTGTTTAACTCCTTGCAACTGTTAATAGTGCTGTCACTGCAGGCTTTAGCTGAACGTAAATTGTTCCTTGTCTGTTTTTTCAGATGCGTTAGCAAGGAGTGATGAATGCAGGTCCTTGTGTATTTTGTTTTTCAGACTGTAATTGGCTGGGACATCGTTTGTCACGGTGTAACAGTTGCATAAAACGTTTGGGGAATTTATTCCAAATAATTTGTTCTCAGTGAGCATGACTGTTTTACTGAAGTAGTTTGTGCTCTAACCACCCTGAGCAGCACTCAGCTTCCTGCAGAGCATCCTCTGTCACGCAGAGACTTTTATCATCATTCAGGTTTAATTAACCCCATGGGAGAGCCCTCTCAGGGTGTTACCCTGCGTTCAGAATAATGAATACAACAAATACTTCTCTTCCCAGAGCTACGTTTTCACAATCATCTTCAACAGCACCATGGTGCACTCCGTGCCAGTTTTGATGAACATTGTTAGCAACCTGCTTCTGCGTGCCCTGAACGTCACCGAGAGCATCCAGCTCTGGAGCCATCCCTTTGTCCAGGTGAGCAAACCTTAAGCCTTCATCCAAGTGTGCACCAGCTGCAACAGGGCTGTTCCTAAAGCAGTCTTAGGATAATGCAGACTATACGCTTCAGTGCTTGCAGTCACCTTCCAATCATACACGAATATGCTTTTTTGGGATTGTTTGGGTTTGTCTTTTTATATTTTTTTGGCTCAAATCATTCTAGCACTGAAAAAATTCCCTCTGTGTTTCAGGACCTTCCAGACACCGTTTTCAAACTGGAGATCTATTTTGAAGCTGTGCTGTTGGGAATCATTGTGACCGGCATGCCGCCCTACTTCGCCATGGAGAACGCAGAGAACCGTAAGGTGAACTCCTTGTGAAGATCTTGTGATTTCTGGGGTTTCTTTGGGAAAATCTTTGGAAGTGTTTTAGATAGTGCCTTGCAGGGCATGAGGAGCAGCACAGCTCCGGTGCTGGTGGCATTGGGTAGAGCAGATTCCAAAAAGCCCTTTGGCTCTCTGTGGGAAGGAATGATAAAGGGGCAGTGCCCTGGGGATCCTGCCCGTGCACCAGAGGTGAGCGGTGTGGGTTTTCTTTTCCTTGCCACAGCTCAGGGCATACACACAGCTGCAGATAGCAGGGCTCTACCCGTCGGCATACTGGGCTGGCCAGGCCCTCGTGGACCTCCCACTGTTCTTCTCCATCCTTGTCCTGATGCTGGGCAGCCTCTTCGCCTTCCACTACGGCGTTTATTTCTACGCTGGCAAGTTCATGGCTGTGGTGAGTGCTGGGGGGGGCAGAGCACGTGTGGGTGTGCTTTTAGTGTCCACAAAACGTTTATGGAGAGGTTCAGCAGAGCTATTTTCCAGTATGCACTAAAAATCCCTGATCAGGCTCTTGGTGAAGAGGGATCAACATACCTACTCCAAAACTGCTTCTATCCCTGGAATAAGAAATTATTTTTGGGGTATTTGAGGGATAGGGGGTTTCACTGAGACCCAGAACAAAACAAAGCTTTAAAATACAGAGCCTCCCAAGGAAATGCAGCACCACTCTTTGCTCCCTCTGATCATTGCATTGTTGCCAGCAGCACGCAGCTGACGACAAGGTTGCAGTGACTTTGAGCACAGAGCAGCTCTGCAATGAGTTGCAGCTTGTGATTAAGTGGAGTGAGCTCCAAATCTTTGTGACATTTGCATTCAAAGCAGGTTTGTCTGATCTCAGCTGTAATGGAGAGGAATTGAGTTTTTCCAGTTTCTTTCCCAGAATCTGTTTCTTTTCACTAAACTGGGTTTGAGATGGGAGCGTTGTGCTCTGGGGTGTTTGGTTCTGGTGCATCCGTCCATGGTCTTAATTTATGCAGAAATGCTGAAGTTGAAATGCTCTGTACCAACCCAGAGTAATCTCACCTAATGCTCATACAAAAACTCAAGCCTGGGTCCTTGCTGTTTGTCCCCTGAGACACCTCTCTTGTCTCTGCAGCTTTTCTGCCTGCTTGCCTATGTCCCGTCAGTCGTGCTGTTCACCTACGTGGTCTCCTTCACATTTAAAAAAGTCCAAAACACAAAAGAGTTTTGGTCGTTTATATACTCAGTGGTGAGTAACTCGGTTTCGATGAAGTGGGAATAAAAATAAATAAATAAAAAATAAATGAGGCAGCTTATTCTCGGAGACTTGGAATTGAATGAAAATGCCTTCCCCCTCCCTCCTCCCCCCTTTTTTTTTCTTTTTGTACAGACAGCTTTGCTGTGTATGGTTGTCACTGAAGTGGCCTTTTTCCTGGACTTTGACACAGTGACCACCGCTCTGCATTGTGTCTTCTGCACCTTTGTTCCCATCTATCCCCTCATTGGCTGCCTCATCTGTTTCATTAAGGTAAGGGGCACGGAGGAAATGCTCTCGCAGCACTTCGGAATGCCTGATCTGAGAGCAGAGTGCAGTGTGAGAGGTGGGTAATTTTTTTACTGAAGCATGGTGCTTTTTTTTTCATTATCAGGTCTCATGGACAGGCAAACAGAAGAGGGGAGAATACTATGACCCGTGGGATAGGCTCCTGGTAGCAGTTATTGCTGTAAGCATGGTTATTTACAGTATTTCCCATAGAGAGTTGCAGATTACCACTGAGAGACCTCTTCTTTTTGGGTGCCTGTGCTAATTAAAATTTAATCTAATGCTGAGCATCACTGGAGCCTGCTGCTTTGTGACCTGTTGCAGCTGGAACGGCATCAGTGAAACGTGCCATGCCTACCAGCTCAACATACCCTGCTTCAGTATTGTTATTAAAAGTGCTGTTATTAATCTTGGTTATTATGGGAGTCCACACTGATGGAGCTCCAGAGCAGGCAAGAAAACAAGCAGATCCTCCTAGAAACCAGGCAGTTGCCATGAAATCAAAGCAGCCTTTCCTGTCCAGGGAAGCAGGGATGTAATGATGTGGACTAATGGGTCTACCATTGGACTTGCTCAACTTGTTGACTTGGTTAGCAGTTGGACTTAATGATAACAGAGGTCTTTTCCAACCTTAATGGTTCCATGGTTCTACTACATCATCTCAGAACCATCAGTATTACTGTGGTTTTGAGGAGCTGCCCTTCGTCATACTACTGGGGGTCACCTGTAGGGTCACTCATTGGGTCAGTAATTGGGATTTCCACCCTTGGAGGACTAGCAGTGCTCTGACATGCTGGAGCCATGTGTTTCAGCCCTACTTACAGTGTGTCGTGTGGCTCTTCCTGCTGCGGTGCTTTGAGTTGAAGAGTGGAGGGAGGACCATCAGAGAGGACCCATTCTTCAGGTGGGTTTCTCTGTTGAGCTGGCTTTTAAGAAAGAGTTGTCCAAAGGAACAGTTGTTAAAAACAGCACTGGTTGTTGTAACAGCTATGGGAGGTGGAGCAGGAGGTGAAATAGCTCTGTTATATCCCATCCCAAATGTCTGAAGAATTTGTCTTCATTTGTCTGAAAGCAGTCAGTAAAATGCAGAAATATATTTTTTCCTTTCCTTTTAAATTATCTTTGTGCAAAATTGGGCGTCTTAAAGATGATCTCCATACAACTAAGGAGCTTTTGAGTGCAGAATTTTTCTCCCAAGTGCAGAATTTTTCACTTGAACGCCGACATCTCAATGTCTTCATGACCTTAGGAAATGCTCTAGAAAAGCAAAGTCCTGGAAGCTGCCAGATGCACCACATGATGAGGATGAGGACGTGCGGGCAGAGAGGCTGCGGGTCAAGGAAGCACTGAGTAACCCCAGCAGAGAGGAGGTAATACTGTGCCCTGCCAAGGACAGCCCAAATACCAAAGCCATCGCACTACGGACCCAGTGGGGTTTCCTGTCCATCCTCAGGTGCCAGCAATCCTGGTCAGCAGCCTGCACAAAGAGTATGATGAGAGGAGGGAGTTCCTTCTGGGGAGGAGAATAAAGAAAGTGGCAACGAAACACATCTCTCTCTGCGTCAGAAAAGGTTTGGGTTGAACTATTGAGGTTTTGGGTGGGTTTTTGGTGTTTTTTTTTTGGTGCTTTTGTTTGTTTGCATGTTTGTTTTAGTTGATCTGACCTCACAGGCAATGTTTTGTGTGTTGTTCCATCTTTAGGAGAAATCCTGGGGTTGTTGGGACCCAACGGAGCTGGGAAAAGCACATTGATTAACATGCTTGTTGGAGAGATTGAGCCAACCAGTGGGCAGGTAGAGCCTTCCTGCAGATGTTAACAGAAAATGAATCTGTATTCCATTTATTTTATTAATACTGGTCTTGCTGGGTGTCTTTTGTAACACGTTAACGAAAAAACCTACAGTTATAAAGCTTACAGTGTTGTCACCTTCTGCATTTCTTGTGCAGGTCCTGATGGGAGGTTGCTCTCCTGGAGGGAGCAGTGAAGATGACTCCATTCAATTTGTGGGGTATTGTCCTCAAACCAACCCTCTCTGGCCAGATATCACCCTGCAGGAACACTTTGAAATTTATGGTGCTATCAAAGGAATGAGTCAGGCTGACATTAAGCAAGTAATAAAATGGTGAGTGGTTTATGATAGACACACTGGAGGTTATAACTGGTGGATGGGCTTTTTTCCACCTTCCCAAAAGCGTTTTATTTTTTTTTTTCACTCAAGTTTATGATGAGATCTCTTTAACCAATTCAGCAAGCGTTAGTTTGTGGCTTAGGAGATGAAGATTCAGCCATGCAAAATTCTAGTGGTGTTTGTGTTTGCTTTTTTTTATAGTTATTATTATTATTGAAACTTGTGAAGTCCTAGGGGCATTCTTGGCAGGGGCTGCAGGACAGCAAGCCCCAGGCTCAGAGCCTCTCGCATCTGGTTCCCCACAGACATGGAAGTGCCCAGCTCCCTGCTGTTCATTACTTCACTTATTTTTGGTACAGATATGTGTATTTGAGTTCTTTACATGGATGTGTGGAGGTATGGTGTGATGGGAGAAAATCTGACCCATCGTATGCTGTGTTTACCTGGGATCCTCATCTCCACTTCTCCTTCGGCAGCATCTCAAGTGCCCTGGATTTTAAGGACCACCTGCAGAAGACGACAAAGAAGTTGGGCGTGGGGCTGAAGCGCAAGGTATGGGAGAGCTCCCAGGGCTGCTGTGGGGCTGCTGGCAGAGGATACCATGTTCTCACCCCTTCCTTTTCTCCCCCTCAGCTCTGCTTTGCCCTGAGCATGCTGGGCAGCCCCCATGTCACGCTGCTGGATGAACCCTCCACCGGCATGGACCCCAAGGCCAAGCAGCGCATGTGGTGAGTGCTCAGTGGGGGAGAGCAGCCTGCATTCCAGCACCAGCATGTGTTGGGACAGTGAGCCTGCATCGCTGCCAGGTGCTCATGTTCAGGTGCCTTCATCCACGACAGCTGAAGAGCCACAGAAACCAGCAGGAAGCAGTCGGAGTCCATTTCTCTTTTCCAGCAGCTCTGTTTGCTGATTCCCCTGTAGCATCTTCCCAGCATCTCGTGTGTGGCTCTGAAGATGGTTTTGCTGCTCCTCCGTGTCACGTCCTGCTTTACCCTTTGCTGTTTTGCAGGCGGGCGATCCGAGCAGCCTTCAAAAACAAGGAGAGGGCTGCCATCCTGACCACGCACTACATGGAGGAGGCAGATGCAGTGTGTGACCGTGTGGCCATCTTGGTGGCTGGGCAGCTCAGGTACTGCTCTGCAGGGTGGGCTGCTGGGGGCTGAAGGATGCATCCCATGGGACATGGCAGGCGGACAGCATTCAATTTTATTTTTTTTCCAACTGAATTTGAGCGTGGCATCATGCATCTCTGCAATTGACAGGTGTATAGGCACTGTTCAACACCTGAAGAGTAAATTTGGCAGAGGGTACTTCTTGGAAATGAAACTGAAGGACACAGCAGATGTACAGCAAGTGGAGTACCTGCAGAGGCAGATCCTGCACGTCTTCCCGAACGCAAACCGTCAGGAAAGGTAATGCTGAGCAGATAGGCAAAATGCTCACGTTAATGTGAGCCTCCGATTTTGCAACAGCTCCCTTGTGTTGAGTAAGGAGTGCTGTGGTACAAATGCTTGCAAAAAATGCTCACACGCAGCTTTAAAAACGAAGCAAGTGTTTTGCAAGTCAGCAAAGCTGCAGTGCTGCGCTGCTGGCGGGCGCTGGCACAGCAGTGTACAGCCACGTTTCTGCATAACCTGACAGCTTCCTTCTCTGGAAACGGTAAATTCTGAGTCACTGAGTCCCCACCCTTAGCTGGAAACTCATGGTGGGAGGGTGGGACATCCCTGTGGTCCCGTGTGGTGATGGGCCAACAAAAGGTGTGGAGTAGTCTTTAGAAAATGAATTTAAGTCCATTCCCTTGAACAGTTGTATTTTTGCTTTGTTTCACCTGAAGCTGATTTTGCTTTGTTTGTTTCTTTCAGCTTTGCTTCTATCTTGGCATATAAAATCCCCAGAGAAGATGTACAGTCACTTTCACATTGTTTTTCCAAGCTGGAAGAAGGTAACTGAGCACTTACCACACCCTGCCTGGAAATCTTTCTGTTGCATGTGCCTTCATTCTCTGTGAAGAGGCACTTTCACATTTCCATTTAAGATCCGTTTAATTTCTTTATTCCCTGCTACTGTCGCTCCCATCTCTGTTTCTTGTGAAATCAGAAGTAAAGCTTTAAACGCTTTAGGTCCAATTTCCTCAGATAGCAGAGTGTTGCTAAATGTGTTTTCTCACACACTCTTAACAGTGAAATACGCCTTTAACATCGAGGAGTACAGCTTTTCTCAGGCAACACTGGAGCAGGTATGTTGGATGTGACCACACCAGGTTTTCTGGTTGGTTTCTCTGGGAGTGGAAAAAAAGTGCCATTTATTAAAATTTCCCCCTTGAATGTGTAGAGTATGTTCTGTATTTCTATGATTTGTCCTGTGGCTGAGTTTATTCAGGTGCAGAATCACAGAGTCGTGTGGGTTGACAGTTGGACATGGTGATCTAAGAAGTCTTTTCCAACCTTAATGATTCCGTGATAGGATGGGAAGTAATGACCTTAAAAGTTCCACCAGGGGAGGTTCAGTTGGATATTAGCAACGATTTCTTCTCTGAAAGAGCAGTGATGCAGTGGCACAACTTTCCCAGGGAGTGGAGGAGTTCCCCGTCCCTGGAGGTGTTCCAGAACCATGGGGACGTGGCACTGAGGGATGTGTGGGCTGAGGTTGAGCCTGGGGATCTTGGATATCTTTTCCAGCCTTACTGATTCTATAATTTCATGGGTTCTAATTCGAGGTCTTTGTGGAGCTGGCCAAGGAGCAGGAGGAGGAGGAGGGCAGCTTTGGCACACTGAACAGCACGCTGTGGTGGGACCGGACGCAGGAGGACCGGGTGGTGTTCTGAGCGGTGATCCC
>VXAB01006997.1:218919-270941 GCA_013399175.1 Odontophorus gujanensis
AAAGGTGTGGAGTAGTCTTTAGAAAATGAATTTAAGTCCATTCCCTTGAACAGTTGTATTTTTGCTTTGTTTCACCTGAAGCTGATTTTGCTTTGTTTGTTTCTTTCAGCTTTGCTTCTATCTTGGCATATAAAATCCCCAGAGAAGATGTACAGTCACTTTCACATTGTTTTTCCAAGCTGGAAGAAGGTAACTGAGCACTTACCACACCCTGCCTGGAAATCTTTCTGTTGCATGTGCCTTCATTCTCTGTGAAGAGGCACTTTCACATTTCCATTTAAGATCCGTTTAATTTCTTTATTCCCTGCTACTGTCGCTCCCATCTCTGTTTCTTGTGAAATCAGAAGTAAAG
This sequence comes from Odontophorus gujanensis, assembly GCA_013399175.1. NCBI lineage: Eukaryota > Metazoa > Chordata > Aves > Galliformes > Odontophoridae > Odontophorus > Odontophorus gujanensis. Next base: position 219,272 of record VXAB01006997.1, read on the forward strand.
CTTTAAACGCTTTAGGTCCAATTTCCTCAGATAGCAGAGTGTTGCTAAATGTGTTTTCTCACACACTCTTAACAGTGAAATACGCCTTTAACATCGAGGAGTACAGCTTTTCTCAGGCAACACTGGAGCAGGTATGTTGGATGTGACCACACCAGGTTTTCTGGTTGGTTTCTCTGGGAGTGGAAAAAAAGTGCCATTTATTAAAATTTCCCCCTTGAATGTGTAGAGTATGTTCTGTATTTCTATGATTTGTCCTGTGGCTGAGTTTATTCAGGTGCAGAATCACAGAGTCGTGTGGGGTGACAGTTGGACATGGTGATCTAAGAAGTCTTTTCCAACCTTAATGATTCCGTGATAGGATGGGAAGTAATGACCTTAAAAGTTCCACCAGGGGAGGTTCAGTTGGATATTAGCAACGATTTCTTCTCTGAAAGAGCAGTGATGCAGTGGCACAACTTTCCCAGGGAGTGGAGGAGTTCCCCGTCCCTGGAGGTGTTCCAGAACCATGGGGACGTGGCACTGAGGGATGTGTGGGCTGAGGTTGAGCCTGGGGATCTTGGATATCTTTTCCAGCCTTACTGATTCTATAATTTCATGGGTTCTAATTCGAGGTCTTTGTGGAGCTGGCCAAGGAGCAGGAGGAGGAGGAGGGCAGCTTTGGCACACTGAACAGCACGCTGTGGTGGGACCGGACGCAGGAGGACCGGGTGGTGTTCTGAGCGGTGATCCCAGCACGCTGCGGGAGCTGCGTGAGAACTTCAGTGCTGGGATGGAGCAGGAGGAGAATGGCATTTGGGAACGCTGAGCATTGCAACCCGAGGGGTGCTACCACTGCAGAGCAGGCAATGAGGATCCCTCTGTATCCTGGTTCCTGGGAAATTCCTGCTCTGCTGGTTGGTTCCCGGTTTGCACGGAGGGAGGAGATGCTGCTGGGACAGCTGCTGGTCCTCTGGGGCTGGTGGTTTGGCACGGCAGGTGGGGATGGCCTTGTGCAACCCTGCATCAGGGCAGCACCATCCCCAGAGCATCCTTCCCTGCTGCACCCTGCTCCTGCTGCTGATCCATCCCCACCCCCGCTTGGAAGGCACAAATGCCTAGAAGAGGGGGGATAAATCACTCCAGTGTAGTCATATTCACTGCAGACAGGTTCTTGAAGTGCACTGTGGGCTCAGCTTATTGTCCAACCAACCTGGAGCTGCTCGTTTGCAGATAGGACGCAGCACTCGTCAACTCTTGTGTTCCTACTGTGAACTGGCAGGTGTGACTGCTGCGTGCTGCTGGATTTGGCAGCACTGGTGTATGTAATGCATGCGCTGTAGGGTTCAATAAGTATGCAGAAGTGGATGCTTTCTTTCCCCCCAGCTTGGTAAAAGTTCAAAGGCATAGCTGTGTAGTTAGGGGATTTGCAGAAATGTATTTCTCATCTTCGTTCAAAGTGGTCTGATTCCTTTGTTGGGTGTGATGACGTACCCTGCCCACTGTTCCTGGAGATTTGTCCCTTCTTGGCAGTGAGTAAGCACATGCAGCACTGTTCCCTCATCTGTCTTTGTTGTGGTTTCAGTGCAGAGTGTGCTCAACGTACTGTACTTCCTCCTGGTGCAGCAGCTTCACAGTCACCCTTATAAACCCCAAAGATAAGATCCTAATTCACGACTTCACAAGTAAGAATAGTGCCTTTATTTTGCATCGAAGCACTACCAAGAGAATTGCATCATCCTTTGTTCTAAGATGCAACAAATGTATGCTTAAAATGTATTATTTTCTACACAAAGATATCATCACTTTTTTAGTTTTGTAAGTGAAATTGAAGATTAGCAGTTGATTGTGTTCTGCAGTGAGCAAATATAGTGATGCATTTTTATCAGAGCGTAGTCTCCGTAACTCATATCACTCATCTTCACTTTAAAGTTAGGAAACACCTTCTGTTTGTCTTGAGAATATTTGGAAACGTAGGGTCATTGCATCCCAGCTGTTGTCTGTCACAGTGGTTTATTGTCATGTTGAGAGCCCAGATCTGTTTTTATCCCCATGGAAGTGTTTATCACCAACATGTGAACTCTGCGTACAACTGTTGCTTCCTCCTTCATACCCATAGACTGCATATAAGACTGTAGAGTTTGCCCTGTGGTTGGGTCCCTGAAGGTGTTCCTGCAACTGCAGTGCAGGTAGGTTCACATTTGTCTCTCTCTCTCTGCCCTTTGCTGTCCGCGTATGTCCAAGGTAAGAGTTCCCAAAGCCACATTTCCACCATCTCTTTGTATGTGGTGTTTGCCAAGTGTCCTCCACATCTGTCCTGCAGCCTAGCACACACTCATTCCGTATAACAAAGGTGCAATTGTGAGCTGTTAGTCTTGATGAAGTTATTCCTTTTATTCTCTTTCACTTAGAGTTAATAGACTGTAAGATAGTTCTATACAATAATACTTCTGTCTGGTCAACATCACCTTATTTCGAATAGTTTCTTGATGTCTGACCTCTGAAGCATACCCTACACAAACTTTGTTAGCCTCTAGGTTTCCTCAGCTTGGTTCTCCTTATGTTTACCATGGTGTAACCTGGGTGGTGGTGGCACTGTGTTTGTACAGCCCTACCTACAAAGAATTGGGCTCACTAAGTTAGCATTGGGGGATCTTCTTGGTGGCAGTGTGTTGGTGCAGTTCCACATGGTGGAATTGGGCTCATTGAGTTACCCACGTGCTTGGGTGGGAGTGGGATTTTCTAGGTGGCAGCGTCGTGTTTCAATGTGGTGTATATTGTCATCCCCAAACATCTCTGGAATTGTGGTGTACTGTTGTCAGAAGTCTTCCAAAGTGTCATATGGTGTCTGTAATTGCCAGAACAAGGTAAAATATGCAAAACTAATCCATAGACTAGAACTAGAATTACACTGTAGGCTAGAACTTTACTCCTGCATATGCATGTCCCTTTGTTGAGCTGTTACCTGTGACATTCCAAATCCCAGTCCTCCTGTCCATGCCCGATTGGTGCTGGAGGTGACACGGAGCAGGATTTGGGCTATGGATCTTTGGGCAAATCAGTGGTGCCACTTTCTCAGGCGTGATGGTCTTTAGCTTCTTTGCAGGGTTGTTGTGATGATAATTAGCTCCAAAAACTTCGGAGATGCCTTTAGTTTGTTGTTATAATAATGTATTTTTATATGGAGGAATTTAATGCATACCAAAAAAAAGTCCTTATTAAAAAATATCTGTACAGTGAGTGAAGTCTGTAACGTAGCCAATATTCAGTGTTCTGGCAGCAGAAAACAGAAGGCAACAGCTCTGCACGTGACACATTTGTAATGCTCCTGATGTTGGATTCAGGCATTTGAATCATTTGCAGTTTATTTCATACATTTATTTTTTTTTCTCTCTGTTTAACCGTTATGATTCTGTTTGTAAAGCTGAGGGTTTCCCTTTTCCGGCAGAAAGTGTTACTAAAATAAAGATGGATCGGATTAAGTGCCTGCATTTGTCTGATTCCACAGCCTGACCCATGCAGCCCCACCTGGGGCTGTGCTGGGAGTGAGCCCACTGCAGCTGCATTAGCAGCATGCAGAGCAGTGCATCCATCAAAAATTCACTCCTCCAGGAGCAGTACCTCACTGCTCTGCTTGGATCTGTGCCTGAGACAGACTCTGTGGGTGGCTCTTGGGATGGGAGGAGGAGGTGATGAAGGTCGCCCACCTCCAGCCCTGGGATCAGCTAAGGACATGATGGAATGAAAGGGGATTGTGCGTGTGGCAAATAACCCCAAATTTGTTAATTCCAATATGACCCTGGTTCTCAGTTTTCACACTGGTTTGAGTTTAGTGGTGTCTTGAGGGCAGCGTGCCATTTTTAATTCTTTTTTTTTTTTAAGTTGCAAAACAAGTTCATTTCCATGTACTGTTTTCTTAAGAGCTGTTCAGAATGTCCCTGATTCAGCACCTTGAATGTCTCAACGGTCTGAGTTCCTTGGAGCTTTCAGTTCCCCTTTTTCCCTGCTATGAATTGCTTCGAGCCACCCCTTGCAGCACTCACCCCATCTCTGTGCCACAGCACGGACACCAGCCCAGCTCCACTAAACCTCACCCAGCTGCTCCTGGGAGACAACTTGCAGGCAGCATCAGAGGTGCTTGTGTGCAGCTGCCGTGAGCCAGAGCCCAGCAGCAGCAGTGTGCAGGATGGGGAACTCGAAGGTGAGTTTGCAGAAAGTCCTTTTGGTATTAAAATGAATTTTCTGTACCTGCAGGAATGCGGTGCACCAGATACCACAACGGCCCTATAGCAATCCCCTATAGGGGATCTCTCAGGTGCATCATTGTGTTATTTTGTACTGAGAATGAGCTGTGTATCTGTGCTGTCCTGCAGTTAGGAGCAGCCTTCCCCAGCTGCAGTTTGCTGCCTGATGGGGTGCAGGAGTGTGCTCTGCTCCTTGCAGTGAGCTTGTTCCTTGCAGATGAGTACAACGGCAGCTGCAGAAGAGCTGCAGCCTGGTGTCAGGCAACACATGGGCTGCTTCTGTGCTTTCGCTCAATCCTGCAAATCAATTTGATTGCAGAGCTTAAGTTCTAGGATGGTCAAATTGCTTTCTTTTAATGTGAGTTGTCGTATCTCTATGCGCCCTTCCCGTGCATTTGGACTTGCTGGCATATCTGATTTCCACTCCCATTTGGCATGCAGATCCATTGGAAAGCTATTAAAAAATGATAAAACATCTTGTAGCAGCTGCTGGAAAAGCAATTAAAAGGAGTGGAAACAAATTATAGATCTATTAAAAACAAAGGAGAAAAGAGAAGCAAGGAATAAAATGGCATCTGGGGTGTGGGGCTGACCCCACAGAGCACGGAGAGTTGTTGGCTCCTAATGATTGCACACATTGCGAGCACCAGAAATGTGCCATGGTGTTACACCCCGTGCACATGTCTGAATGACATGAAAGGATGTAAAATGCAGTGCAGACACGTCCAGCTGCTGTAGCAGAGCTTGTGGTGGGGCCGACCCTGTTAGGATCCAACCTTCTCCATCCAGGACTGAAGGAGAGGACGAGCCTGGACATCACCGAGCTGCAGGAGACATCTCTCTGATGGGAAGTCCATTGCCAGGTGAGGAGCTTCGTACTGCTGTTTTGTAAGTGAAAAATTACATGTAGGGTGTTCTCATGGCAGTGAGTATTTTAATAACTGTTTCAATAGTGTGAGCTTTCCAGCTCAGTTCTCAACGCTGATTTTTATGAGAGTTTTCAGGTGGGAAATAACTTCTTTCAAGAGCTACATGTGAGAGCAGAGTCATCGCAAATCTGCCCTTCCTCAAAACTCCTTCCTGCGGTCGATTCTGGTGTGGCAACCCAGAGAAAACTCCAGGCACAGAGATAAGCTCCGTGCTGATAGCCAGGGAGCAGACAGGATCTGGTACCCCTGGAGTCTGCAAACATTGAACTCTCCCAAAAAACAAACAGTGAAGAGAACAGAGCAGCAGAATCTTTTATGAACTCCAGCTGCCCAATCTGTGAAACCAGGAAATGATGTCCAAGGGGAAAAGAGCACAACGCATTTGAAGTTGCTTTGATTTTTGGTTTCTGCTATTTTAAAGGGCTTAAATACGAAAACACGGTTTGCTGTTCCCTCCCAGCCACCACAGTGATGTTGCTGTGCAGGAGATTTGCTGCTTGGCCACGTGGCTGGAGCTGGATTTAACACTCATGAACTCCAATATTTCCCTGCTCAGTATTTAGGAGGATACAAAAAACACAAACTAGTGATTTCTTAATGGTACCCTGCTCAAGCTGTATTAGATTTACAATTGGCATTTGCCACTTTCATCTTCTCTCCCTGACTTCTCTTTTGTCAGCCTTACGTAGATGAAGAACCAGGCTGTGGCCAGCTAAAAGCCTCCTACTGCAGAGCATCTCAGGGATGGCTTGGGATGCATCTGTGACTGCATAGAGGCAGCTCCGTGTTCACCTGCGTGCTCTCATGCTCTTTCCTTTGAACCCCTTTGGTTGCCCAAACTGCAAAACATAGGAAAGCTTCTTGACCTTTGACATGTTATTGGATTTCTCTGAAGTGGAGTTTAGCCAAGTAAATATATTAATACTCTGTGACCGGTTCACATTCTGAATGATGGTTGGTTTTTTTTGCCTCTCATTCCAGCTGGAAAAATGCAGAGAGTATTCAAAAGAGCCTCAAAAGTTAATCAGCAAACCTGGGCTCTCTTATGGAAAAATGTTCTGCTGGTGTGGAGGAAGAAAACAGAAAGTTTCCAGGCAAGTGTCTGTTCTTCCAAAGAAAATTTAAGATTCCCACTACCGAGAATTTTTACATCACGTTGTTCTTATGTCAGGTGATACGTGAGGAGCCCCAGCTGGCAACATGGCTCTCTGAAAAATGTCCTCAGTTACAGCTTTTCCTGTGACTCTACAGTCAGGGCTTGATACAGGGCCAGCTTACTGCTTTGGTTGCTGATCCCATCTCCACACTGACCAGAACACAGTGTACAATGTGCAAGTGTTGGTGTAAGATTGTAGGCAGACCTCATTGGCTCCAGTGCCAGGACAACATGTTTTTCACTTGGAACAGCCCTCATATTGTAAAATTATGACCCCTATGAAACAGCACGTTTACAAAAAGAGAACGTTTGTGTCTAAATGATTTGGACCACGCAGGCAGACCAGTGGGCAATGAGAAGCCCTTGAGGCAGCACCGGGCACTTCCCGTAGCACCCAACCTCCACGTCACTGTGCTGTCGCTCACATGTATTCTCCTTCTTTCCCCCAGGAATGGATTACCTCTGCAATTCTTCTCTTAATAATACAAGCATCATCAGTTGCGATCTACCGTTACCAGCGGCAAGAAATCCCTTACAAGTTCCTTGGGCGTTTGGATGACCCCGTCTTCAACGCCACAAGAGCAACTCTCGCCTACATGCCTGCGACCAGCAGCACCAGGGAAATAATGAGAAGAGTGGCTTCAGACTCTGTGCTGGCAGGTAATGCTACTTGTGTCTTTGGTGCAGCCGTGAGGCTGAGCAGATCCTAACCATGGGCACATCCTCCTTCATGGTGGTGGGAGGGAAAAGGGTTTGAACATCGCACTGTGAGGACACAACTTGTTTGATGCTCTGTCTTGTTGCACCTCTGATCAGGGATTCTGCTGTGGTGTTGTTTATTCCCAGGTGTAAAACTAGAAGAGGTGGTAAACGAGAAAACCCTGGCGGCAAGAGGAATTTATGACAGCAGTGTGATTGGTGTTGTTTTTAAGGACGACTTCTCCTACCATCTCAGATTTCAGAGCTACAGAGTGGTATCTCCCAATGAGGCCTTTGAACACATTGGTAAAAGGAATGAATGAAACCAGAGAACACAATTTAGCAGTTGGTAACCCTGCCCATGGTAGTCAAGTTGGAAGTAGATCATCTTTGAGGTCCCTTCCAACACAAGCCATTCTATGATTTTATGTTGAAAAGAGTTTAGATGGATCTCTGCTGCCGTGCCACTCAGAATGGATCAGGTCTGCTAAGTGGTTCAGGTCACATTTTAATTTGTGTTTAAGGACAATGTCGAAGTGTTCATAAGAGCACATGTACGTTATTCAAAGTCCTTACTGTCCCCATCCATTCTCTGATGGATCGTGCACTGGATGTGAACACTGTGTGTGCACTAACATACTCCTAACATGTATTTATTACATTAACACATCAACCTGCACACACTTTCATTCAAATTACTTCTTTCTTTGACCTAATGCATTCATAATTAGTGACTGGAAGTAATAAAGCAGAACAAAAACTCAGCTTATTTTCAGATATAACGTGAAGTGAGTTTCATTGGTTAACTGGACAAATAAACAAACAAAAAAACCAAAACTACTCTTGGAAAACCAACTGTGAGACTATTTCTGCCATCCCCAGCAGTCAGCAGCTCCCCACAGCTGTCTCCACTGCTCTGGGTTTCCTAGAGGTGATACCCTCCAGCTGCCAGCCTAAACCTGGGTTGATTGACTCTTAGGTCTAATTAATTTACGACTACACACATATGTAAAAAAAATATACATATATATATATGTATGTAAGACTTCATTTTCTTTCTTTCCCATAGATACATGCTACAATTTCTCATCAGCCTTCTGCAAGGTTCCTTTGTACTGGTATCAGGGATTCCTATCAGTGCAGTCCAGCATTGATGCAGCAGTCATAGAGGTACGGCCATGATGGAAGACATGGTTTCTTTCTAAAGTTATCCATAAACTTTGCTTTAAAAAAAAAAACAAACCCCAAACACATGGAATGACTTTTGTCTGTTGCTAACTTAGAGATTGGAAGCCCATTTCTGCACTTAAAAGGTGTGGAGCTTATTTCGTTGCCAAACTTTTATTTTCCCTTTTATATTAGCAAGTTTATAGAAAAAAATCAAAGTAAAATAAATGAAAACATCATTGCCAGAATCTTTATCTTTGAGATTTCATTTTTATCGCATTGGTCCATTTTGAAAAATAAATGTGAAGTGTTTAATATGGACCAAACTGAATTCTTCAGTGATAAACTCTTTCATCCATCATGAAAAATGAATCATCTCCAAATGCAGAGCAGTAGAACTCCTGCCCTTTAGCTACGCTATAATTGCTTTACTACTTCTGCCATATTCCTCTTCCATCTGTTCTGTAGGCCATGCCTCTGCTTTTAGCTCAAATCCAACTGTAGTGTTTATTACAGAAAGATGTTAAATTTTGCAGTTTACCGCTTTGAAACTTAACATCGATACTGAAAAACTGATGATTGTCAAGCCTCTGAAAAGCTATTTATTGGCTGTTCCATTATAGAATATAAAATTAATGGCTGACTTCTTTTCTTCAGATGGAAACAAACCATTCTGTCTGGGAAGAGATGAAGTCAATTAGCGGCGTCCGTCTGCAAACACCCTTGATCAAATCCATATATAAAGTGAATTACATCTGGTTCACCATTTACAGCGTGCTGTGTTTCTCCCCGTATATGTACTTCTTATCAGTGAAAATTATCAGAGAGAAAAAGAAGCTCAAGGTGTTAATGAAGGCAATGGGTTTACAGGACATCGCCTTCTGGTCAGTGGGGCATGGTGGGGTGGGTTGGGCTTGAGGACCTGAGAGGTCTTTCCCAACTCTAGAGATTGTAAGATTCACTGCAAAGGGAACTTCTTGTGGCTTGTTGGTAGGTTGTCCTGGAGCCTGCTGTACACTGTTTACATCTCAATAACATCAAGTCTGCTGACCAAAATCACGATTAGAAATGTTACCCATGACTGCAGCTTTTTGGAAATGTATTTCCTTTATTTTTTCTACGGCATTGCATCTGTAAGTCTGCTTTGGCATTCTGAAACGATATGTGACTTTTTTTTTTTTCCATTTCCTAATTAAAACGTCTGAAACTTAGACCCCAGAATTCAGGGCTGGGAGAAAGTAACATAAACCTCTCCATTACCTGATTTTCTTATTACGGGGTATAGGCTGATAATATTATCCTATAGATGACCTCAGATTTTCACACATTTGGGGTTCTTTCTCCATTTGTTTGCATGTTATTTGCTTATTTTTCTTTAATCCCTAGCAGAAATGCATCCTGTTGACTCCTGGTTCTTTCTGCTGCAGATTCACTTCTGTTTCATGCTCAGCTCCTTGCTAAAGCAGCCTAATATTACCAGTTTTGTGGGAATTTTCCTTCACATCATCTTCGGTTCGCTGGGCTTCATGACGTTGTTTGAACAAGTACCACCATATTTGGAGTGGGTTTTTAACCTCTTCAGTCCTTACACCTTTACAGCTGGCATCTCAAAGGTATGATCAAAGCAAGGCCATTGCATCAGGGATGTTCAGCCTGAAGCATGCACTGCTTCTGCCAGCTGGTGTTACATCATCTGCCGTATGTGATGCGACGCAATTGTGCTGCTACACCATAAATGCTTTGCAGAAAGAAAATGTGACTCCAAAAAGTGCACGTTAGCTATTAGTCAGAATCTCAGCAGGAATTTTACCAGCTGTATGCACCATAAGTTTCCATCCCTGGAGAGCTATTGCAGCAGTGGGATGTGATGGGTACCCAGAGCTGTAGAGTGGCAGTGTGTCCAGCTGCTGTGCCAGCCAACACCATGAACATTGCACTGCTGCTGGGGGGACCTCTGCATGAGCCTAAGTTCAGCCTACTGAGAACCTTCTGATGCTTCTGGTCTTTAAGTGATAGAAACAGTACCACCATCACAAGTGGATGGGTTTCCTGGGTAGAAAAGGCCAAGTGACACAGCTGTAGCTTGCATGCAGTATCTCTGGCTAAAGGAAAGGTTGCATCTGATTTGTGCCATTTTTTTTCTGCCTAGATTGTAAAATTAGAAAAATATGGACCAATTGTTGCAGCAGAGTCGTACCCTTTCTATAACCTATACATCATGCTGATCCTGGACAGCATACTGTATTTATTGCTGGCCATCTACTTTGATAAGGTTTTGCCTGGTGAGTAGAAACATATGTGAAAGACTACAAATTTCATTTTTCTTCTATCTTGTCCCCTCCTGGTGGGAGAGGTGCCAAAGAAGTAATGGGATAGAGCAGAGGAAGCTGTTATCTGCATGGAACAGCAGAAAGGCACTGCAGTGTTGTGCAGGTTGGGTTGTGGTGCAGAACCTTTGCAGCAATAGACTGTGCCATGTGGAGGGCTGCTAAGTGGGTTTGTTGTCTTTCTCGTTAAAAAAAGATGAAGGAGGATCCTGTTTCCTAGCAGCTGGCTGCATGCAGGTAAATAATTTGGCCTCCAAAGAAGGCTCCAAAAGGAACCTGACAATTTCCAGCATGGTGCTGTGATAGTCTACATCTGCTGCAATGGCCCCAACCACTGGGCTTGAAAGGATGTTCTGATGCTCAGGAGTTTTGGTGTGACCATTGAAGTGAATGCCACCTGCATACATTTATAGATACAGATGAGTGAGCTGAACTAGCAGAAATTATCCTTCCTTTTGCACTGCCAGAATCCTACAGCTGCCCAAGAGCTGGTTGGATGTGGCGTTTTCAGAAGCTGAGCTGTAGCATTTCACTCTGTTTGTTTCTGTTTAGGCAAGTATGGAGTGCCATACCCCCCCTCGTTCTTCCTGAGGCCATCGTATTGGCTGCAACGAGGCCGTGAGCATGGCACCCAACCCGACTCCATCCCCGTCCCTGGCTGTGACACTGAGCCCATGCCCATGGGCTTCGAGGGGAAGGAGGCCATCAGGTACAGAGAGCAGCTCTGCACAGTGGGAGTGGATTAGGACTTATCTGAAGTGATTCCTTCAGCTGGAGTTACAGAATCGCAGGGTTGGAAGGGACCTCTGGAGATGCTCTCATCCAACCCCTGGTGGTGTTGGGCAGGTTCTGTGTGGGGAGGAGGTTGAGAAATGTTCTTTCCACAGTTTTCAAAGGTTATTCTCATGCCAGAATGGTGTGATCCATTACTAACAGCTTGCTTACCTTTCCTTTAGACTATACAACATTAGAAAAGTATACAATAGGAAGGGTAAGAGAACTGAAGCTTTAAGAGGTAAGAGCGGCTTAGTAATGGCTTTAATTTCATTTTTCACTAGCTATGAACCCAAGCTGTTTTGAAATGGATTGGATGTACCTGACTGTGCCTCCAGCACCGTTAAAATGCATTATGCAACGGTTATTCCTGCTGGGGTAAATTACTGGCAAATTTCTACAAGGTTGTTACCTTCTCCTTTTCACTCCAGGAAAATTACTGTTTATTGCTTTTTGCAATGGCAGAAGTCTCCTTGAACTCTGTGGGCATGTGTGAAATCACCTCCCAGCCCTCCCTGTGAAAACGTAAATTCATCTGGGCAAACACAGCTTGTTTTTCAGGCCTTAGCTGGAAGCAAGGCTGTTGTCACTGGCTGGGTGCTGCTCCCCAAGCACTTGTGCATTTGCCAACTGCAAGGTACACGAGTGGTTGGCAACATCATAGTGCAGCCATGAGACGTGTGCTAAATGCTTTTGTTTAGCAATAATTCTGTGCGACTCTGAAAACATCAGCATGGTCTCAAAGGTTTATATTGAGTTAAGCTCAAAACAAAACAAAAAAAAAAACAAAAAACAACCCACAAAAATTCAAAATGAGCCCTTTTTCAAAGGAAATGGGATGGCAAAGTTTCTCTTACTGGAAAGACTACAGGCTCTCCTCTTCCTGTGGGCTCTCTTCGGTGTCACGCTACAATGAAAGGTTATGAACCTCACCGAAAACAAAGTAAATGTTTTTCTTCAAATATTTACATGCAGCACATGTTTTCAGATCTGATAGAGGGACACCATCTCTTCTGACACAGACTTGGCAATAAGCCACGTGCAGAAGTCTGTTTGCCTGATACACTTCCACCCTAATAGTGCCGTATTTATCTTCTAGGTTTGTCCTTCAACATTTATGAAGGTCAGATCACTGCGTTACTTGGTCACAGCGGGTCTGGAAAAACAGCCCTCTTAAATGTGCTCAGTGGATTTTCCAAGCCTTCAGCAGGTAATGAGTGGAGATGAGGAGAAGCTCTCTGGTTTTCAAGCGTAAAGGGGGTAAAGATGCAAAAAAAAACCCGAAGGTTTCCTTCAGTCCTCCAGCATGGCTCATTGTAAGCACAGATTGCTCCTCCAATATGAGCTTCAGCTCTTGTGCATCACAGATGTGCTCCTGTGTGCAAGCATCTGTTATTTCTCTCTCTGGATGCCCTGATATTTTCCATGAGCTGTATATCTTTGGGAAATAAGTTTTATTTTGTTAGTTGTATGTTTCTATGTAATACTACATGTGACGTGTGTTTCATTTATTCTTGTGTGCAGGTTCTGCAGTGATTTACAACTACAAGGTATCTGAAGTAGAGGATATGGAAGGAATTCAGGCAATGGTTGGGATTTGCCCGCAGTTCAATTTGCATTTTGAAGCCTTAACAGTGAAGGAAAACTTGAGAATTTTTGCTCACATCAAGGGGATTCAATGGAAAGAAGTAGAGAAAGAGGTAGGGATGTGTCACATGCTCTTGCTCACCGATTTCTGTTCCACAGCATCTTGGATTGTTTGTTGGACTATGTTCATAAAAGATTCTCATCAATACCTTGTTCTGCAGAAATTAGAACAGTTGTAATTTAGGAAAGTGCTTTTAATTCTTTCTTACCCTATTGTCCTGAGAGTCAGAATTCAGATTTGCAGTATTTATCTCGCAGCAAATCCGTGTAAAAATATGTATCAGATTTTGAAGTTGTGTTCTCCTGCACTGTGTATGAATCAAAATGTGGCCAGTTCTGCATGTCCTTGTTTTCACATGTTCCCAAGGTGCAGAAAGTTCTGGTTCAGTTGGACCTCACCGACCTTCAGGATGCCCACGCTGACACTCTGAGTGGAGGACAAAAAAGAAAACTGTCTCTTGCAATTGCAATTTTAGGGGATCCCCAGGTAGGTAGTGATCCTACTGCATGCAAATGACAGGCATGGTTTTAGCACTCAGAGTTGCACTTTGATTTGGTACACGGATGTTTATATTCCTTTGCCCTTGTGCTCAGAAAGCCTGCTGACCTACTGAGTGACTTGACTGCCAGAAGGATTGAGGAATCTAGATCAATGGGAACTATATTTTAAATGAAAATGGTAATAATATTGAAGTAGAAAGGGTGTAAATGTTGGAAGAGCAATAAGAAAGGCCAACGTTTGAGGATGTGTTGTATTTTGAGTTAGAACCCAACATGCATGGAACAAAGTGAAGTCAACACAATGGCTCGCATGCATGAGTCCTGCTCTCACCTTGCAGGTGCTGCTCTTGGACGAACCAATGGCAGGGCTGGATCCCTACTCCAGGCACCACGTGTGGGAGCTGCTGGCGGAGCGCCGGGCCGGCCGAGTGGTGCTCATCTGTACACAGTCTGTGGAAGAGGCTGACATTCGTGCTGGTGAGTCTCAGCGTTCACCTTGTGGTGTGGAAATCGGGGATTCCCTACTTGGAGCCCAACCGTGGCATCCTGCCGTGGTGAGGTCTTGGGGTTATTTGGGGTTTGTCCAAAAGTGACCACCCAATCTGGGCTGAGCAAAGGCTCAACCTGCCCCAGGTGTCCTTACAAAGGATGTCCTTGCTCATGCTCTACATCAGGGTCAAGACTTTCATTGGCTTAGCACACACGTCAATTAGTGACATTTCTTGAATTAATCTCTTTCCTATTTCTTCATTTATCTTAGACTGCATGGGGAATTTTCTATAAACCTGTAAGAATATATAAATAGAATACTAACTTTGGTGCTTGGGCAAAAGCAACATTTTTTTTATTTTTGTTTTTAAAAATAAAACCTTCAGCCCCTGCCTGGTTTTACTCCTTTTGATTTCATCACAGAAGAAATCATCTGTCGAATTGAGGAGCAGAGTAAGGTCAGCCTACTGTGCTGCTGTAAATCCCCACTAAATCTTTGTGTTCCTACCTCCTCAGATCGGAAAGCTTTCCTTTCAAATGGGAGATTACAGTCTGCTGGCTCATCTCTGTACTTGAAGAGAAAATGGGGAATTGGCTATCACTTAAGGTAAATCCCTTTCTTTTTGGTCATCACTCCTTTCACGAAAAGCTTCTGGTTGATGTGAGTATTTTCTCATAGAGTCTATGTCTCTATGGAGTTTCCATACAGAGCAATAAAAATCTTGACAACCCATTTTAGGAGTCTTTTGAGGCTGCCAAGTCTATCTTGCCTTGGATAGCAAGCTGCTTTTCTTTGGACCCAATCCTGAGAGCTCTGAGCATGTAGCTAAGATGACTTTGCAACCTCCTTTGCAGCCAAAAGAGGACCAGAGTAGAAAGAATTGCAGCTCCCACGTGCTCAGTGGTGCCAGAGTGACTTACAGTGGCTTTAATGTGAAGTTGCTTTTCTTTGGATTTTAATTTCTATTTTCTTGGTTAAGCAATGCTGGCCAAGATTGTTACTGTTAGCCTCAACTATTTATTGCATGCATGGTAAAACCAGGGGCACGGCAGATGTCTGTGGATAATTCCCACTTAAATTCTGCTTGGTTTTGGAGATTTCCCTATTGCTTGAAGAATGAGCGCTGGCTTTGTCATTTAAATGGATGAAACATGCATTGTTTTTCTTACTTAATATTCTAGCAATCTCTTTTTAATACGAACAGGATGTGCATAAATGATCAGTGTGACCCTGGGCTTGCATCGTCCCTGGTCAGGCGATACATCCCCAATGCTGTGTTCAAAGGGCAGGATGGGGATGAGCTGTGTTACATGCTGCCTCTGGAAAACACCAAGAACTTCCCAGGTAACAAAAGCCTGCTATTGCATCGAGGTTGTAAGGGGAAACAAAATCAGAATGATAAGGGAGCCCGGGTGTTGGGCTGAGCTGGCTCCCTTTATCACACAGATCTGCTTGGCCACCTTGAGAGCGGTCTCGTGCTGGGGGTTGTTCACTATGAGGTCAGCAGGACAACCCTGGCAGATGTTCTCCTGCGGCTGGAGGGCAGGGAAGACATTGATCATAAAGGTAAAGCACTGATTCCTCTTTGAAAGATTTGTATCTTATACTGTTAAAAAAAAAAAAAATGCATGTGTAAGTTTATGTTGAATGTGATGTTTCATCATTTTCAGCAGGTCATGAGTTGCAGTTGTGTAAAAATTCATATTTCCATTGATGACAGCTAACTTCACAGGGAAGCCTGAAAGACTCGGTCTCAATTTGCTATGGGCTTCTAAACACAAGAACTGAAGAGCGGTGGTGTAAAAGCTTTGCAGGAAATATCCTCCCCCAGAGCAGGAGGTGGGAAGAGATAATCTAGTCAAAGGCAATTCCCAAGGGCAGGGAGGATACTGCATGTGTAGTCACACGAGCCCAGGTTCAGCCACTCTCAATTCACCAACATAAATTAATTCTGAGTGAACAATGGCCCTTTTCTCTGCCATTGTGTGTTCTCTGACTATAATAGAAGCACTCCCATTTGGGACAGAAAACCCTTGTTTATTGCTTGTGTTTAAAACGTGCCCTTTGAAAGCTCGCTGTGGATAATGATGTTTGTTGTGGTGAACATGCAGAAAACCTGGAGGAGAGGGACCAGAGCTTCCTGGGCTTTTCTGAATCAGCGCACATAGCAGCAAGTGGCATGGAGCTCTGGAGGCAGCAGGTCCTCGCCGTGGCCAGAGTTCGTTTCTGCAGACTGAGGCACGATGGAAAGCTTCTCAGATCCATGTAAGCGTGGAGCCCTGAGCCCTGCACCGTATTGGCTTGGGGCTTTGCAGAAGATTTGTCATTCCCTGGGACAACTGGGGGAAAGCTTAAAAACTGCTGGGGTGGTTTGGAAGCTGAGAAGTTGGTGTTGTGTAAAAGTTTCAGTGATAAAAACAGAACTTCCCGATAGAGCTCTGAATCACTGAATATGTTCCCCAGCTTTAAATTTCTTCTTGATTTCATGACATGAATCACACCAGTGCTTTAATGGTGCAGTTCCCTGGAGCCACTCATGGTCTGCTTTTTTCCATCTAGATTGCTGTTCTTTGGAATACTTATCCTCCCGCTGCTCATGTTTTTTGTTGGCTTTCAACTACAGTACAACTCCATCTCAGAGCTGACAGCCAGCTCGTATTTTCTTCCCACACGGACTCCCACTCAAACTCAAAACAAGTCAACAAATCTTCTCATCTTCAATGATACAGGTGAAGAAGAACATGTGGGGTTGATTGGCTTTCTGCAGCACTCTGAGTGCTCTTGGAGCTGATACAGCACCTTTAGCTTTCTCTTTCTGTGTGGTCCATTATACAGCTGTGGCTTTGGGGGTGTTCTGTTTTGAGCAGAAACAAATCCAATTTGATTGGTGATTAATGAGTAGCTGATATGTAAAAGAACAATGGATCAGCTAAATTTAAAAGAAAAAAAGACAACATATAAACCATGTAAATGTGCTGTCTTTAATAAGTTTAGTTCAAACAGAATAATAATAAAAAACAACAGATGAAATAGAAATTGATTCAGATTCTAAATGAGTATTTTAACAATAGTCTGTTTTGCAAGCAGGAGTTTGTCTATAAGAAACCGATTGCATTAAAAACTTAATTCTTATTTGTGTTCTTGACTTTATTTCAGGATCAGAAATAGAGGATTTCATTGCTGCTTTGAAGATTCAAAACATAATGCCAGAAATAACTCTTGAGAAAAACATCACAAGCCTGCCGCGACATAATGGAGCTATAAAGATATCCCTGGAAGGCAAGGTGAATGATGTTATTTTCTGCTCTCATTCTGTACGTCAATAGGATTCTCTGAAATATGTTTACATGGGATGCAGTTAAACAGGCCAGCCAAAGCAGAACATTTATTTGACGTGTTAAGTATCATCAGTAATCTTGTTTGTGAGAATTCAGGATCATAGCAATCTTTGGAGAAAAGTATTAATGCAAGTCATCTCTGCTTTTCTTCACAAGTCATGATTTTTATCCATTGTTT
The DNA here is from genome assembly GCA_013399175.1 of Odontophorus gujanensis. NCBI lineage: Eukaryota > Metazoa > Chordata > Aves > Galliformes > Odontophoridae > Odontophorus > Odontophorus gujanensis. The sequence goes on from VXAB01006997.1 coordinate 236,698, forward strand.
TGCTTGCTGTACCTATTAACACACAGCCACATCTCTTGAGCTCCCACTCTCTAATAGAACTGACTGCGTTTGTCACTGCTTTTCTCCAAAGTTCTTGAAGCTCTCACAGGCACATAGGGTGACATCTTTTCCTCTCACGCTTTCAGCACCGTCGCTACACACTCATGTGTGGTGCAGAGCCCATCAACTGCTTCCCCATGCTCATCAACACCCTCAGCAACACCTTCCTGAGGCTCTTCAACTCCATGGCACGGATCCGCATCTGGAGCCATCCCTTCTCTTATGTGAGCATCCTGCCAAATTATTGTTGGAAATTGCTTGAAATGGCCAAAGTGATGAGGGCTGGAGGAGGAAAGCCTGGCCCAACCACAGTGTCTCCAGGGACTGGCTGGGATCAGTGCTCCACTCAGTGAGTGCATTAAATGCTGGAGCTATTTACTGAGAATTTCTTCCACTGTTTCTTGATAAGGTTGTGGTGCCATAAGGACATTCAAACTTGTGCTATATGTCAGTAGGGTTGGAATACATCAGCAATATTTTTAAGTTGCTTCAGCATCAAAAATAAGTTGCCTTACTTCAACAATTTACAGTAATTCCAATACCTCCTGTAAATTTTAAGATTCTAAAAGTTTTATTTGTTGTTTCATGTTCTTCAGCACAAAGGGATTACTGTAACTACATGTGTGTCCTATGGCTCACCTGTATATTTAACCATACTATGAACTTTGAGCTAGCTGATTTTCTCTGGATAGCTGTTGATTATTGATGATCCCTGAATTTCTCTTCCATAGGTACATAACCCAGGAATAGAGCGCTATGTTTTTTTCTTCTGTCTCAATCATATGTTGATCTTGGCTGCTGGTTTGCCTCCTTTCTTTGCAGTGAGCAGCATGAAGGATTACAAGGTAAAGAGCATGTGCTGAAACCAGTCTTGTGCAAGGAAAAATCAATGGAAATGTGATGTCTCTGTAGAGACAAATAGTTGAACAATTTGGGTATTATTAATAAAGACTTAGGAGTCAGGAAGATTTTTATTTTTTATTTTTTTTCATCTTTCCTTGAGAATGATATGTTTTTTAGCAACAGCTGGACTAATATAGAATTGAAGGTGTTTGGAAGGCTGAGGAAGGCTCAGTTGGGAGGGAGGAGCAAAGTCAATGGAGGAGGATGAAAAGTGGGAACTGCATTTAGGCTGAATCTCCTCCTTCTCTCCTTTCCATGACAGACAAAGGCTCGTGCCCAGCTGCAGCTTGCGGGGCTCTTCCCCTCAGCATACTGGTGTGGGCAGGCACTGGTGGATGTCCCAGTCTTCTGGGCTCTGATGTGCCTCATGTTCATGGTTGTGCTGCTCTTCAGCCGTGCCTGCCCCATGCAGGCCAATGTCATCCTGCCCATGGTATGAAAATCCCCCTCCCTTGTCCCACAGCACTGTGACCACCACTAGTGTGGTGATCCTGATGTATTCAGTAATTTAAGCAAATGAACTGCTGTAAGCAGGATTTGGTGTATCTACATCTGTCTCCTTGTTGCTGACATCCTTCTCTCTTTAGATCTTCAGCACCATTGGTTACGGATTTTCTCTCGTCTTCCTCGTCTATCTAATTGCCTTCATGTTTCGCAAGGGTCGGACCAATCGTTACTTGTGGTCTTTCATCTTCATTCTGGTAAGTGGAGTGAATCTTCACTCTGAAACCTTTGATAACACATCTTGCCATTTGAGGTTTCACTTTTGAATGTACCGATGTTCAGCAGAATAACCCAAATCAGTGACAAACAAAGCAGTTTTTAGCAACGGGATGCATAAATATTGGAAATACTTTTTCTACTTTATTCCAGGTGAACTTCACTCTCAGGATGTTCAGTATTGGTGGAAATTTCTTCTACATCTTCTCCACTTTGATGCCCACATTTCCACTGCTAGGCTGGTTGACAATCGCTTCAGTAAGTTCATCTCCCACTTGAATCAGTAATTGTCCTCAACCGCCCAAAAGATAAAGAGAAAAGAAAATGGGAGAAGAAAAGCTCTGGGCTGGGGAGTGAGGGAAGAGATCAAGAAAATTTTATTTGTAGAACCTTTGATTGGTTGGAAGGTCAGTCCCCACATCCCACATATCTGCAATGAAGTACACTGTGCTAGGAATTTTTTCTCACTGACTGATAATATTTTTTTTCTTGTAGTACCTGTCACAGTTTCCGGATAGTAATAATCTTCATGAGACATGGAGTAACATCTTGGTTGTTGTCTTTGCAGTAAGGAGCGATTTGATGATAATTATTTTGGAATAGATGCCTGTTCTGACTTGAGTTGAGCTTGAATTGAGTCTTGGCATAGAAAGAGAATGGGTTACATGGTGAAAGTTTCACCTTGAATATTGATGGGGGGGTACATCCAAGTAAACACGGTCTGGTCTCATGGGACTCCCACATGTGGAAAAATAGTAGGGAATGAAGTGGACTTGGAGCAGTAAGTGAAAGATGTTATTAATTAATCAGCCTAATGGTACTTCTTCAAAAGAAAGATGTGATTTCAGATCCTATAGGATGCCTCCAAGATTCTGTTAAGGTGCAGATTATCTGAACCAAAACTGCAGCAGTGTAAAGTCAGAGTTTTTGCAAGCAATCTGCACACGAGATAAACATGAATGTTCTTTCCAGTAGCTGAAGTAAATTATTGGCCCATGTAGCCCTTTTTAATTATAATTAATTGTGTTGGTACTTTTCTCCATGCAAACCTAACTCATTATTTTTGCAGCCTTACGTCCACAGTGTGTTCTTTGGGTTTCTGCTGTGCTGCTTGGAGATAAGATACAGAGAAGGAGTTGCAGAACGTGATCCCATCTTCAGGTGCGTACTGGGTGCACTGGGAACAGCTGGCATGCCACTCCATGGGCAAGCCCACGGCTGTGCTGGATGCAACCTGCCTACCTCACCCTGATGGCAGTGGAACAGGATGAGTAAGCTCAGAAGTATTTTGCAGAGTGTGTACAAAGCCCACATTTTCAGTTTTAACCAGTTTAGGGGAGGAAATTGAGAATGGAGGGTGGAAATTTTTATTCCTTTAGGTCATTATGGTTTCAGGCTTAATTTGCTCCATTTCCCTGAGTGTATCTGCAGGCAAATTTCCCCCCCCACTGTGTTGCAATAGAAGGTCAATTAAACCACAGTGTCCTAGAGAGATTAGTAAATGTGATCTGAGCTCTTTTGGTCGTGTTTAATTGCTGAGCTTTTAGGACGTTTCACCGTAGCCGTCTGAATTAACAGTTACAAGTTGAAATCCAACATTTTACCTCCTTCCCAAAAGCATCAGTATAGTTCTCTGCAGGATAGAGTTTTCCTAATGTTCCATCAGAACAGGGTCTTCTGCTAACCACTTCCCTTACTCACACACCAGCAGCGTGTGACAGACCACCCAAATCACATGGGAGAAGACTTGTAAAAGTATTTGGTTGTCAAACATTAATGAATGGGACTCAGGTAGGAGCTGGAAGCTGAAATAGCTCCACAATCCTGTCCAGTGTGCTTTACGTGACCAGGTAATTGGCATGTGTTGAGTGGGGGACCGGTCGACATTACTGATGAAACACAAGCTGAAGCTGACCTTTATTTTCTCATGCATGCTACTGCGATTAATTTTTCTTCCCTTGCAAATACATATTTGAACAATTGCCATCTGCAGCATAAATTCAAATAAACTGTGCCGGGCATTGCATTGTTGCTGCCCATGGAACAAACTTGTAAGGTGCAGTAAACCTGAGCACTTTAAGAAGGGCTGCATGGTGACCCCATCCCTGCCCACAGGATCCAGCAGCGCAGAGCCAAACCCCCACAGAACAGAGACCCACCTGGGCAGGAACCCCCCGAGGTGCAGGCAGAGCGGGAGCGAGCACGGAGTGCGGCGGGCTCCCTGCAGCCCGAGGTGAGCTGGGCACATGATTTCTCTAAGCCATTGACTTTTTAAGTAATAATACTTAATGGTGAGAGCAGATAAGCTGTCTCATGAGAGTCTCTATTCTCACTTGGTTTCTTTGCAGGAGACAGTTATCGTTGTCAACAGTCTGCGCAAAGAGTATGAAGACAAGAGGGCCTGTTCCATCTTTAAGAAAAAGAAGAAAGTTGCTGTCAGGAATCTTTCATTTTGTGTTAAAAAAGGTTTGAGTACCTTGCTGCACCTTCCCACAAACAGCTCCCTAATGTGAAGGTCTCACCTGGAGACCTTATTTTGGTTAGAATTTCATCATATGCTGCTAGACCCAACACAGCAGCACTGCGGGGTTGGAACTAGATGAACCTTAAGGTCCCTTGCAACCCAAACCATTCTATGATTCTATCATCTTCTGCCCCTCAGAGTTTCAATTTAATAGAATAATTTAATGAATACCCCATTCTCATACTGTATTTTCAGAGTCTGCTTGGCACCCAGGGGATGAGGTCTTAATTATCACCATTAACATTTCTTCTACATTTGTTCCAGGAGAGGTGTTAGGTCTGTTAGGACCCAATGGAGCTGGAAAGAGCACAACTATACGCATGATTTCTGGAGATGTAGAAGTGACTGCTGGGGAGGTAGGAGGCTCCTCTGGGGCAGCAGGGGGTTGCCTTGATGCTTTCATAAGTGAAGGATGTGGTAAGAGAAGCTGGCAATGCAGCCCCTAATTCAGGGGATTTGTGTGCATGCAACCCTGCATACAGACAGGAGTAAGGAGGAGGTGTTGATGCATGCAGAGCACGTTCTACTTTCATCAGAATCAATGTTCAAGACTTAAGGGTTTGAGCTACACAGAATCTTCAGGCTCGATTTGAAATCCATCCTGATATTTCATAAGCACTGCAAGAGATGTTGACATGTTGAAAAGAAATAACGCTCTATGAAAAGCTTTACAAAGCCAGGAAATTGAAAACGAATGTGAGCAGGGTTGAGCCAGTAACAACCCATCACTTAATTATGCACACAGTGATTAATGGCATAGGCTGGGGGGGAAATACCATTGCCATTACAGATCCGGAAAGTGTTACTGGGAGATGGTCGTTTCACACTGGTGCAATTACCCTCTGCCTGATGGTAGTAAACACCATTTGGCTTTGCACAAGCAGCACTCTGGATGAGCAGAAGCTGTGGTAGATGGAGTGATCATGTAAATGAGAGCCAGTTCCTTCTCCTTGAGGTCTACACTGCTTCCCAGCAGCACAGGAGAACATACTGCCACGTTTCCAAAGGGCTCAATGCTTTTCCCCATAGCTGAACACTGTGTCTCTGCAGGTGCTGCTGCAGGGCCGTGGGGCCAAGGTGCTGGGCTGCTGCCCACAGGAGGATGCACTGTGGCCAGACCTCACTGTGCTCCAGCATCTGGAGGCCTACGCTGCTGTGCGAGGGGTGAGGGCAGAGGATGCAGCTGTGCTCATCATCCGGTACGCAGCCAAAGGATTCTTGTTTTCCCTACTTCCTCTCTCTGGAGGTATTGGACAGGAAGAGGGCTTTCTGCTAACAGAGTTGGTTGGTGCAAGGAAGAGAAAGCACCTTCAGTGCCTCTTTACCTTGGAGAAATGAGATCCCCCCTGATGAGATCTGTGGCTCTGCACTGCTCTCAGTCCCTTCCTTGTCTGTGAGAGTTTTCCCCCCAGTTTGTCTGGAAAAACTTCAGAATAATTTCAGCTTACTTTGGCTTTGGGGCCAGTTGCACTAGCAACTTACTTCTTGCATTAGCTGATTAATTTCTCCAACAAATCTGTAAATTTGCCATCAGAGCTAGGAGTAGAACCTCTAAGTAATCTTCAGGCAACACACATCAGCCAAAGCCCACTTCTCAGCCCCTGGCTCCTCAGTACCCCTGGCAGCATCAGCACACAGGAACAGTCATGTCAGTACTTTTCCTTCCTATCCCCACAGCATAACCAAGGCCCTGGACCTGCAGAAGTGTTTAAAAACCCCAGTGAGGAGGCTGTCTGCTGGAGAAGCCAGAAAGGTCTGTGTTAGGTTTCTCCTTGGTGCTTGAGCAGAACCTGCTTCTATTTTCCATGAGTATGATACATGCATTCTAGCTCAGGAGCATTTGTGCAACCTAAATGCCAACCTGGACGTGTGTCTTTCCCGTTCCAGCTGAGTTTTGCACTGAGCATCCTGGGAAACCCAACAGTGATGCTTTGGGATGAGCCATCAGTGGGCATGGACGTGGCCGGGCAGCGCTGTCTGTGGTGAGCAGCCCCTTGTTGCAGGAACTGCTGGGCAAGGAAGGGTTCCTTGGTGGCTGTGATCATCTGTGTTTCTCAGTGCACAGGGATTGGGTGTGTACTGCTCACTGAGCAGGCAGTAAGCCTTTGCCAACCATCAGATTTGATCTTAGCCATCTAAGCAGGCTCCAGCTGAAACCGTGATATTGGCAGAAAATAAATAAATTGCTTTCTCTTCAGAGCATGAGAAAAAAAATAGAGGTAGTTCTTCCCGTCTTTCCTGTCATTTTTCTACAAGAGTTTTACCTTGAAACTGTAAAATTTGGAGAATTGTTGACATGACATATTGCAGTGTAGCATTAGCATCCGCATGTCATCTTCAAGCTGGATAGATGAGACCATTTAAATAATAATGGGTTCGTTATTTCATAGGATTGTGGAATCATTAAGGTTGGAAAAGATCACTAAGGTCACTGAGTCCAACCATCAGCCCATCCCCACCATGTCCACTGACCGTGTCCCTCAGAATTTAATTACTTCTTGGCTGTTCTGGGTTTATTTATTATTATTCCTTGGCTGTTCTGGGATGTAACTGTGGTCCTTCTGTTCCCAGGAAAGTGATCCAGGCTGCAGTGAGGAGCAAGGAGCGTGCAGCTGTGCTCAGCACACACTGCCTGGAGGAGGCGGAGATGTGCGACCGCGTGGCCGTGCTGGTGGAGGGGCAGCTGCGGTGGGCACCGGTGTAGCATCAAAACGTGCAACACTGATTTTCAGCCTTTATTTAAATTTATCTATTAGACGGTGTTCTTGTGGTTTGTGCCAGCTGTGTGATGGATACAGTTTTCTGAGGGCGCAGCTTTTATAGCAGCACAGTGTAATTCCTAAGATGAATAAGAGGATGTATATCTTCTGCTTCTATTCTGTGATTGCTTTAGTTGTTGCTTAGGATGGTTTGAGTGCTGTTTTCCCTCCTCTATAGGTACATCGGTTCCCCTGAGGAGCTGAGAAGGAGGTTTGGCATGAGTTACCACCTGGAAGTCAAACCTAAGGACATGAGGCAAAGTGATGCTCTCCATAGTGAAATTCTGCAGCTCTTCCCTGGTGCAGCTCGGCAAAAAAGGTCCAGGACACATGCTGGGATGCTCTGATGCACTGACCCTGCTCAGTCATTTACCCAAGAATGCAGGGTTCCTACAAGCATGCCTAAACCTTGGTGCTGAATGATGATGATGATGAGTTCACTTATTACTTTTTCAGGATTTCTTCTTTACTCACCTACAAGATATCAATGGAAGATGCGCTACCTCTGTCCCAGGCTTTCTCCAAGCTAGAAGCAGGTACAAGGAAATAAATAATTCAGTATCAAGATTACTTTCAAATTATTTGTATGGATTTGCATTTAAGGATGCCTCCTCTTTTGATCTGCAGCTAAACAGAATTTCAGGCTTGAGGAGTACAGCTTGTCTTTGCACACTTTGCAACAGGTATGTTGGTTTAGAATGGAAATGTTGGGAAGAGTAGATACTGCGTGTACAGAAAAGAAAACCTGTCTGTGAGCAGCATTAGTACCATCAGTCCTAGGCCATAACTGTGCTGTTTCCCCTGCGGTGCCTTGCAGGTGTTCATGGACTTCAGCAGGGACCTGGAGGAGCCTGACCTGGAGGCAGCATCTGAAGGTTCTGCAGAGCAGGGGCTGCTCCAGCCCTGAGCCTTTGGACAAAAAATAATTATTGTAATAAATAAAGCCTTTATCCTTTGACAACCGATGCCTGCCATCCATCTGTATGACCAGATGACTAGATCAGTTGTGCTGAACCATAATCCTGCTGTATTGGTGATCTCAAGGCAGCCCGAGGGCTTCCCTGAAGGAGCTCATCTGCAAGTTCAAGAAGGGCTTTTAAGCCCCCATTCCTCCCCAACATGAGGACTCCAGAGCTTTGGCTTGCTCAGGCCTGAGCCCTGACCTCCTGGCTGGTGTCACACAGGCAAGAAGTGTGGTGCAATGGAGTTTTTGACCCAAAACCATTGTCCCAGCTCCTCTGAACCATCACTGGTCTCCACAGCATGAAGAGAGGAAAGGATGCCAGGACTTGAGTGTTTCTGCAGTCTCATGGTGCCTGGGATGACTCTGGGTGACAGATGTGGGTAGAGTGGCTCTTCTAGCCACAGCACCTGTGCCTGAGGCTGCATTGGTGGGAGGACGAGGTGGGCATCTGGCTAGCACCCACCACTGCTGCTTAGAGAGCAGTAGGGGTAGGCAGCAGCAGTTGTCTCCTGTTGATCACCTGCATGCCAGAGCTGACTCTAATGGGAAGATCAGCATAACAGAAGTTTCCTCTTCATTCAGGCCCTGGAGTGTTTTTCTGTATTACCAATTGCTCTGTTTCCTTGCCACACCAGCATCTGGGACAGGAGACTTGGGTGATGAGGTAACATCATCACGAAAGATACATCTGTGAGACCCTCAGCCATGCCATGAGCTCCCAGGGCCACTTGGGTGCTGGATACAAGTGCAATGAAGTGGGTACAAAGAGCATGGATGAGGCAGGTGCAGATGCAGGGGATGCAGATGACTGCCCTCCCTCAGCTATGGGCTGCTCCTGACAGGGAAACTTCCCAGCTGGGTCAGTCCCACCCACAAAAGCTGCTTTTCTTATGGATCTCCAACCACCTCAAAAGAAGATGTGCAAGGGTGTCTTGGAGTCACTGAGATCTGGTATGCCCACTTCTCTTAATTTCCTCACCTCCCCCCTATTTGCACAGAGATGCGCTGGTATATATTCTGTGTCCTCCTTTACTACACTTCAAAGCATGTCTGGGTCTGGATGTAAAACATGCAAATGTCATTTAAACACTCAGGCAGAGGATTTTGGATCCCCATCTCTGTCCCATTCCAGCTCCTCCATTCCACTGCCACCACGGGGCAGGCAAGCTCTGCAGCTCAGTCCCAGCCAGGACAAAAGCTAAGCGTGCACACTGTCACACCAAGTGGATTTAAATGTTTGCAAGAGGCTCCGTAATGCAAAGGGCTGTTCCCATACAGGTGGCAGCACTTCCCTGCTCTTCCTACACCGGGTGCATCGAGTTTGCAAAGAAAACCGGTGTCATCACAGATAGAAAACAGGCGAATGTCTCTCCTCCAGTAGTGTGCTAGGATAGCTCTGCTGAATTCTCTGTGCTGAGAAGCATAAGGGCTTGCCAGATAAAGGATTTGTGTATGGCTTATTGTTGGGTTGAATTTTCCTCTCTTGGCCAAGACTCAAGAATTTCCCGAGTAATTTTTTTTTTTTTTTTTTTCTGTGAAATCTGCCTGAGCAACTCCACAACAGTATGCTCTGTTTGCTTTTTATAACGTAAATAAATCTGAAGCTCTGCCAAGGAGGAAGGGGGGAAGCGAGGGATCGCATGAGGAATGTCTTTTGGCAGAAATGTCCACATGAAGGAGCGGCTGTGTGAAGAGAGGAGCTCCGAGCAGCACTACAACCACTGGCCAGAGTCTCCCCGGCAGCGCCACGTCCAGAAGCGTGTTGCAAAGAGCAAGCTTTGGATCCCTGTCAAACCCTCCCATTAAGGTAAGGCTCGAGCATTCTTCTTAAAACAAGAGAAATACAGTATTTCAGAGAGACAAAAGCACTTGGTAATTAAGCATAAATAAGGGTGGGTGAACGTGGATGCAGAGATGGATCTCTGGGCGTCCTTGGAACAGGCTCGGTTAAGACTGGGATTAATCTTATTGGCACCGTAGGCATAATAGAGGCATTTTAATCTCTGTTTGATAAAGAGTAACACCTAAATGGAGCTCAGTTTGCAGCAGAGGTATATTCCTGGCAGTTCTTTTTACTAGGAGGACGTGGTACGATTCAGTTGTGTTCAGTATTTGAGGGCATCCAACACACATAGGAGCAGAGTAAGATAAAGGTGGAGTTTTAGAAACTGTTGTCCTCTACTCTTAGAAATTCTCACTGAGACTGGTTGGGGCTAGGCAGAGCTGAAGGTGCTGGGGAGAGGACACATGGGACACCTGCAATGGGACCTGCTGGCCAGCTCTTCATCCCGCTGCAATCTCCTAGGTGTGAAGCTGAAAGTCCAGCCGTGCATCAGCTTGTCCAAGTTCAGGTTAACTTCACCAACTCAAAGAAGCCTAGAGACCACCAAAACAAGCTGAATTCATATTTTAAATCCTTTGTAAAGGGCTTCTGTAGGAGAAGAAACCCTTCAGAGTGTGATGGTGAAATAGCAGATTCCTGTCCCTACCTTCCCAAAGTGCCCCATGGAAATTATACCATTTGTTGCAGCTTTTTGAGTATTTGGAGCCATTGTCACCCAGCAGAGCATGGTCATTCCTTGGGCTGGGCATTCACGTCCTTGAAATCAACTGATATTGAACATCCATGTGGAGGATGTGGAGAAGAATAAGGAAAGGGGGTAATGTGAATATAAATATTTGAAGAAGATGAGCTGTGTCTTGACTGTCAGCACTGTGAAGCATCATACCCCAGAGGGTTCAGGACAGCGTATGCTTTCCTCTGTGTGAATGGGAGCTTTGAGAGAGTTCAGTCTCTATATGCTCTTGGAGTTTCACCTGAGCCTTTGCATACAGAAGGTCAAGGAACCATTGTCTGGAAGTGTACTTGAGCAGCAGAGCAGTTTGGCTGTGTGAATTTAGTTTCCCTTTCGCATTTGGGTGCTTTGTTCTTTCACCCGCTTCAGTTACCCATTACTATTTTCCTGATGGTTAACACGGACGTATCTCATCTGCAGTGTTCCTCAGACAGCACACGCTATGCCTTGCTTCTTTGAGGCTCAATACGAGCGTTAGTTGTTGTCCAGGAAACAAATCACTGTTTTGCTTTGACCACAGATTTGAGGATGTTGTGAGATCTTATGGAGTAACCCACCACTGCACACTCGTTGTTTTTTCTCTCTTGTTCCCCATAAAGAGCTCTGACAACACTGCTCTCTGAATGCACTTCCAAGAATTTGTTCTCTCGTAGCTCCCAGTTGCCTCCAGTTGATTCTATTTTCTGTCTGAGCTCAGCTTGTACCATGGCCAGGAGTTTCTCAACACTTGGAGTGAAGCCTAGAGCATGTTAAAATCACATGCAACTAGAATCTGTTGATTTTACTTGACTATGTTTTTATCACTTCTTGGATATTCAGGCCGCCCAAGCCAATTAGGTCATGCAGTCTGATTTCCCTCCTGTATTACCAAGTTAACTCCTCCCAGCCTTATCACGCTAAAGCATGGAAGCATGAAATCTGGGTTATAACTGGTGTCATAGTGCTGAGCTGAAAGGATGAAACACACTCATGACAATGATGGCCTTTGAAGCAGAATGGAATCAGGGATCAAGTGGCTTCAGCTCCTTCTCAGAAAAAGGAGAAAGTGTTTCCAGCACACATGGAAGTGCTGTGCAAATTAAAGCAGTCACTGACATTTTAGCATTGCTGTATCTGAAAGCAATTAATTATTTTCTTTTCTAGATACAAAGATGAGGAGAATTCAGAGAAATCTGAGTGTGTTCCAGCAAACTAAAATTCTCTTGTGGAAAAATGTACTCATGAAACGGAGGATGAAAATGCAGAGTTTTCAGGTAGGTTTAAACAAGAAAAAAACAAAGTGACCGCTGGAGATGGTCTAATCCCTGCCTTCCTCTATACTTGGAGTCCATTTCAAAAAGCTCAGTTTGTACCATGACCAAGAGTTGCTCTAACACTTGTTGTGACACATAGAGCACTTTAAAAATACATGCATCTAGATTTTGGTGATTCTGACCGATCATGTTGTCATCTCTTGGATTTTAAGGCCGCCCAAGCTAATCGGGTCTGACTGGGAATGAATACCTTTACCTTTTTTAGCCAGTATAGTTGTCTTTTGCACGATGTGGAAGAGTACAGATAGAATCTCCAAGCAGATTAATTTTCTGAGGAGATGTGCACAACACAACAACCTCATTGATCAATCACTGACCAAGAAACCAATGCAACTCAGTGCCTGGTTTACCTTGATCCATCGGAGATGCTCTTCTACTGATGTACCACTAAGTCCCCTTCTCTGCTTCTCTCACTCAGGAGTGGATGCTGTCCCTGCTCTTCCTCCCACTGATGTTCATAGTGTGTAACTTCATGCTGTACCTCCGCTACCCCGAGGTGCCACACAGCCACCTGGGGCAGCTGGATGACCCTGCCTACGATGCCACCGGTGTCACCGTCGCTTTCACACCCATCACTGCAGCTACCAGACACATAATGAACACAGTGGCCTCAAAGTCTGTGATGACAGGTGTGATTTATCTTTTAAGTACTTAGCTTTGGCACTATTCAACCTTTTATACACATTTGTGTTTAAGTGGTTTTCATGTATCTTTTATCAGTATAGAAAATTCTTCCCGTGTCCTCCATTCTCACAAATATTTCTACAGAAATAGTCTTCACAACTGTTTCTAGTGATTTAAACTACTAGTGAGGTGAGTGCATGCTTCAGGTTGGATGCTAGGAACAATTTCTTCCCTGAAAGAGTGGTGATGCACTGGCTCAGGCTGCCCAGGGAGGTGCTCCAGAACTGCAGATACGTGTCTCTTGGGGACATGGTCAGCAGGCACGGTGGAGATGGGTTGGGATTAGGCTTGGGGATGTTAGGGGTCTTTTGCAACCTTCATGATTCTGTTATTCTATGATTTTACACCTTACAACTCTGACCAACTTGATATTTACTACGTAGTGAATAATACCATTGAGTCGCATCGATTCATTTATTTCCAGGTATATTTCTCAGTATGAAGTATTTAGGGGTACCACAGTAATGAGAACTCGAGAGGGCAGGTGCAGCCCCAACAAAGTAGGATTTACACCCACAGCCTGTGCTTGAGTTTTGCAGTGCTACAGAAACTCATTGCAATATTTCATCTTTTAAACCCCAGGGATAAAACTGGAGGCAGTGGACACTGAAAGAGCCTTGGAGGAAGCCTGGATTTTGAATAAAGAGATGATAGGGGTTGTATTCCAAAACAACTTCTCCTATCACCTCCGGTTTCCTCCTGGGAACGTGCCTTTTCCAAACGAAAACCTTGGATATATAGGTACACAACTGTTTTCTGTCTCTGCTTGATGCTCTTATTAAAATGTGACTTTTTACACTATTGGTTCCTGCAGAGGATATGAATTTTCCATTTTCCTCTTCTATTAAATCATCTGTGTATGTATGAGTGATCCCTTTTCCCTCCATCTCTGCAGATACCTGTTACAATTACTCAGGGCAATACTGCAACAGCCCCAAGTACTGGTACAAAGGTTTCCTGTCCCTGCAGTCCAGCATTGATGCTGCTATTATAGAGGTAAATCAAATTCATGAACCGCAGTACATCTCCTTTTAAAAGATACATATCCCTCTATCTAGGAAAGACAAATTGTTCTGTGACAATAACAAGGGATGAGCTCGTCAGAAAACCTCTCCAGAAAAAGCAAATACTGCCTGAGTATTATTGGCAGAGACAGCAGAGACTTGGATTAGAATCAGCAGTTTCCTGAAGAAGATGAAGAGTTTCGATTTCATTTTGAAGAGCTGTGCGAACTTTTGTTTCTCTTCAAAATTGCATTTGCTCCTGATGGCAGGGAACCAGGCCTAACACCACTGCTTGGTTTAGCATATTTCCCAGGTGACATGGAAAAGGCAATTCTTGCTGGAGATTGGGTGGCATGAACAGCTTCTGGGTGGGTTGGTTTCAGTAGATGAGGGAGCAAATCCAACTGAGCTCTTCCCATGGGAATTTATTGCATTAGTCCCTGATGTCTATAAGGCTGCATTAAAAAGGTAATCTATGGCAGATGAATCAGAAGTTTCATTGTACAGCCACAACTCACTGTAGAAAATAAATTGAATATTAATATTTTGACCTTGAATTCCTTTAGGTGGTGGCAAATCACTCTGTTTGGGAAGAAATGAAATCAATTACTGGTGTGCGCATGAAGTCCCGGAGTGTCATCTCCTCGATTACATTAGAGTACAGTTTTTTCATGATTACTATTGTGATGTGCTTCTCTTCATTCATGTATTTCTTGTCCGTGAATGTTGTCAGAGAAAAGAAGAAGCTCAAAGTACTGATGAAGCTGATGGGGCTACATGATATGGCATTTTGGTGAGTTCCTTTTTATCTACTGGGCACTTTCATAATATGTCAATAAATTAAATGAGTTTCTTAGTTTCCCCAGGGCTAAACATGGCCATTCCTCCTTGGGAATTTCCTAAAGTGGGCCATGCTTAATGCTCTGCATAAGATATGGTTGAGTTCACACTGAGAAATAGGTGATGTTTTAATTTAAAATGGTTCTGCAATCCGCATCCATATAACACTAGCTCTCCACCTCCAGGCTCTCCTGGAGCCTGCTGTATGCTGTCTACATGCTGATCCTATCCTGCCTGCTGACTGCCCTTGTGGTGGAGGAGACTTTCTACACCAGCAGCTTCTCTGCCATCCTACTGCTGTTTTTCTTGTATGGCCTTGCATGTGTAAGTCATGTTTGAGAGCCAGATTTTCTCACTGTGCGATTTGTTGATGATTTGATGAGCATAAACATTGCTCCCGAGCCATGAGCACTGTGGTCAGGATTGTATTTGTGTTTGGTCACACAAAGTGAAAAAGCTGAGTGGGTTCCCTGCCTCAATGAATGGCTGGAGATGTAGGCTGGCTGTAGAAGACCTGATTGAAATTCAGGTCTACCCACTGAATAGATCTGAGTATGACTACTGTTGTATTTTATTACGTAGACCCAACTCACCAGAGACCTATTTGCCTGGCAAGTGGCAATATTACTGGTTAAGGATACTTATCTCCTCTAGAGTTTGAAGGAAGCTTCTGTTTTTACAGGTCCACTTGGTCTTTATGCTCTGCTCCCTCCTGAGAACATCCAAACTTGTGAGCTCCATGGGGTTCCTCATCACCTTTCTCTTTGGCTGCCTGAGCCTTGCAGTGCTGATCGAAAATCTTCCAGAACCTTTGAAGTGGTTTCTCAGCCTCTTTTGTCCTTTTGCATTCAATGTTGGCATTGCAAAGGTATGGGACATCATCTCAATGGAGTCAATGGGATCAACAATGTAGATGGTTTTGGGATTAACAAAGTCAACAGCATCTGTGGCACTTGCTTGGTTTTTCGGCATGAAACTCCTTCTACTTTGTCCTTCGTTTCAGATTTTCAGTTTGGAAAAATATGGAATAGGTTTCTCGTTTTCTAACCTCATGGAGGAATCATACTTTTTACTTTCAACCTACATTATACTGGCCTTTGACTCAGTCTTGTACATGCTGTTAGCTATCTACTTTGACAAAGTTCTGCAGGGTAAGTGGGACTTAGACTTACGGTGGTAATTTCCTCCTTTAAACTTCTGATTTGTATGGATTGTGTGTGATAGCTTCTCACAGAAATGATGGGCTTCGATTTTGGACTGAAAAAGAAAAGATCACACTTGTGAGGGACTTTTCTACCCCTGGCATACTCTGGTAATTCCCAGATCAAAGACAATGAAGTATTTAGTATTTTGTTTTCCCTTCTATTTATACTCACACTGCCATTGAACTGTTCATGAGAAAAATGGGTTATTGTATGTTGGACACTATTTTCAGTCATTACATAAATGACGAAATTCATTAGAAAGTGCTTTGAAGCCACCTTCTTGTGCCTCTTAATCCAATTCCTCTGCAACTGATGAAAATTCCCCAACCTTTACTTAACAGAACAAAGCACAAACACTGAGGCAAACAGTCAAAGTGTTTGCTGTCGGATGGAGTTCTGATGGTGCTTTCTGTTAACGACGCATCATCTTTCACTCATGACAGGTAAATATGGCATCCCAGCCCCACTGCTTTTCTGCCTGAAGCCCTCGTATTGGAAGCGGAGCAGGAGGGGCTCCCCTGGGGAAGGACACAGAAGAGCAGGGAGCCCCGAGGAGCCCCCAGGGGATGACGTGGAGCCAGTGCCCCTTGAGTTCAGGGGGAAGGAGGCCATCAGGTTGGAACTGCAGACTGTGCTGTTTGGTAGCTTGGGTCAGTGCTCCTGCTAGCACCACTCCTGCCATCAGCTCTGTTCCTATCTTCATGTGGGTTTTGCAAAAGCCTTTTTTTCACAGAGAAAGAAATAGAGTAAAATGCTGATGAGATAAATAGATAATTCAAGTCACGAATGGTGAAATCCCATTCCCATAAACTCTCTGCTGTTTACTTTGCCACGGACTTTGTTAAATTGCCATTACAGACAACAAGGAGATGTTGGAGGGCAGCCAGTTGCAAAGAGGCCACCTGTTGCAATGGGCCTGACCTTGTCTTTGCAAGTGCTCTTGACTTTGCTCAATGCTCTGTTAGGATGTACCAGGTAGCAATGTCCACATCTGCATTTAGAGCACTCGAACTCACACTTCTCATGCCATTTCTGTCATTTTGAATTAAGACCCATAAGAATAAGAAAGGATGACAAGAAGTATTTACAAGTATTTACTGAAATGATATCTGCCTTTCCTTCCTTTTTAGACTCAACAATATTAAAAAAACATACAAAAAGAAAGACAAGAAGACAGAAGCCTTGAGAGGTATGAAAGCTGCTAAATTAATTTCTGCTGAAGGTGAAGATTCACAGTTCTGTAAATATTTCAGATGATCAAAGAAAGAAAACAACACTTGCATGGCTTGAAAAATTGCCTAAAATATTGAAGCAACTGATTATTACTTTATTCAGTTTTTATCAGCTGGTTTTCCATTCCCTCAAAAAAAGCAAAGAAAAAACCTTTTCTACATTGTCATATTTCTGTCTCTTCAACTAATTCCAGAGCAGCTTCTTCTGCATTCAGTTTTGGTTTTGCAGAATATTTCCACAGTTTTCCTTAATGGACTTCTGACTAATTATTGCTACTTAGTTCTTATATTTCTGGACCCGCCTTGCCTTTAACAATGAGCAGAGGGAAGTAAAACCTCATTTTTTTTCCCCAGATTTGGTGTTGTTTGTGTTCTAGGTTTGTCTTTAAATATTTATGAGGGTCAGATCACTGCCTTGCTTGGTCACAGCGGGGCTGGAAAGACAACACTATTAAATGTGCTCAGCGGGCTGACTTTGCCATCTGAAGGTAGGATGGGACTGGTTAAGATGGAATGAGTGAGCTTCAAAGCCCTGCTTGTTCCCCATCATCACGTGTATTTGTATAAACAGGCTCTGCAACCATCTATGACTACAAGCTCTCAGAGATAGGAGATAGGGAAGAGATCAGAGAGATGATCGGTGTTTGCCCACAGTTCAACACACAGTTCGAAGTCCTAACAGTGAAAGAAAACTTGAAAACTTTTGCAGAGATCAAGGGCATCAAATCCAAAGAGGTAGAGAGAGAGGTAAGTGCAGGTTGTCCTTGATGCATCCAAAGCAACCCAACTTTGGTGCACCCAAAACGACCCAACCTTGGTGCACCCACAGCAACCCAACATATCCTTAGAAATCACTCCTTTGGTCCCAGCCACACCTCTTCCGTGGCTCATGGAGCGACAGCTAGTGCTGGGAATGGGCTTTCTTGTGCTTTTCTAGGTGCAAAACATTTTGGAACTGCTGGATATCAGTAACATTCAAGACACTCAAGCAGAGAAACTGAGTGGTGGGCAAAAAAGGAAGTTATCCATTGGAATAGCCATGCTTGGGAGCCCACAGGTAAAGCAGCTCTGTAATATACAGAATATTCAGTAACTATAAAGTGACCATCATTATTCCAGAAAGATGGCAAATTCTTTACCTTAATTTTGCAGATCTAGTTTAAAGCAGAGAGCAGTACCCAGAGTGGTTGCTCCTGCACACCAGGTGGCCTGGCTCTTGTCTCCAGGACCTGAGGCTCTTGGGGAACACCACCCCACAAGCCATGCAACCATTCCTTCAGTGGGGAACGTCTGATCTCATCCCATGTGCAGGTGCTGCTCTTGGATGAGCCAACAGCGGGGCTGGATCCTCTTTCCCGGCACCAGGTGTGGAGCATCCTCAAGGAGCACAGAGCTGGCCGGGTGATCCTCTTCAGTACCCAGTTCATGGACGAGGCCGACATCCTCGCAGGTAAGCTTGGCCTCCCTGCAGCTGGAAGTCCTTTTCCTGGTCAATCTACTTGGAATGAAAATCTGGATCATGGGATCTGCCCCCAGAAAAGCTTGAAACAGCTCTGAACTGCCCATGGGAGGTCCAGATGTAAGGAAAAAGAATTAAACCAGTGCTCTACAGTTTAAAATCTTTTGGTGTTGTTTTTTCCTTTAGACCGCAAGGCTTTTATCTCACATGGAAGACTGAAGTGTGTTGGCTCTTCTTTGTTCTTGAAGAATAAGTGGGGGATCGGCTATCACTTAAGGTATCCACTTCAGTCGTAGTGACCAGTGTCTGGGAATAGGCATGAATCCACTAGAATGACTGTAAAAAGGAAACCCAAAGCTGGTTGTAATAAAATGAGCTGAATTCACATTCGGTTAAATTAGCTGAAGATGTAATTTACTCCAGAGTAAGGAATAAAGTATAATTTGATGCATTCTAGCAAATAGAGCCTAATTTTGGTTTCATCTGTGGTTTGGTTTGTTTTCAAAATTGACCATCTGCTTTTTCCTTTGAACTGAACAGGATCCATGTCAGTGACTCTTGTGATGTAGAGAATGTGACATCTCTGGTTAAGCAGTACATCCCCAACGTCATATTCTCAGGACACAGCCAATACGAGCTGAGATATAAACTGCCATTAGAAAACATGAATAAATTCCCAGGTAATGTTTATGAAAATAATTCAGAATTGTTAATAGTAAAGGAAAACAGAAATATATGTGGGTGAAGAAAAATGAAGAACTTCTGCAGGGGTCACATGAAGACTATGAGAGTGTTACACACAATGGCCACTGCCCCATACTCTGCAGCAGTTGTGTCCATCAGTCTGGCAGTCCCATAGCCCTGCTGCCTGAAATGTTGATGCCAAATGGAAAAACCTGCCTGCAGCAGGGAGGTTAGAATTAGATGATCTTCAAGACCCCTTCCAACCCAACCCATTCTTTGATTCTCTGATTCATTCTATGAAATTTTCACTGAATTGTGAATCTGTCAGTTCAGGGTTTTCTCCAAACCCGCTGCTTGCTGACTGTTATTGCTTTGCTATTTTCCTTATTGATAGAGAAGTCTCGCTCATGTTGACTTCACCTCTCCAAAGCCTGGGTCATAGTTATGCTTGTGTCTGACACCTTGTTGGCACTGATCATACTTCTGTCACACAGATCTGTTCAGGGGCCTTGACAGCTGCTCTGACCTGGGAATCATCAATTATGGAGTTAGCATGACGACCCTGGAGGATGTCTTCCTGAGACTAGAAGAAGCTGCAGTGGATCAAGAAGGTACAGGCATGGCTGTCAGTACACAGCCCTCAGCTAAGGGAGCAGCTGCTTTACACCACCCCGACACTGCAATGTAGAATCTGGTTTCAGACATAACAGCATGTGGAAAACTCTTTGCAGATGAGCGTGTCCCTGGGGAGTGGGCAGAAGGAGGAGCACGGAGCCCAGAGGAGATGGAGCCAGGCTCCCTGCTGCTCTCGGACACTGGGAGGGTGACAGTCAGTGGCTGGGCACTCTGGAGGCAGCAGGTCGCTGCCATGGCAAGGGTGCACTTCCTAAAGCTCAAGGGCTCAGTGAAGAATCTCCTCTCCATGTGAGTACAAAAGGGGATGCTCTTGGGTAGAGCCAGGGCTGGGGGCAGTCACAGGAGGGGATGATTTTCACAGCCCTGTTCTGATGAGCATATGGAGTAATTGATATCAGGTCTTGGCTTACGAATGATCTTGGCAACCTGCACTCAGAGGAGTGAAAAGCAGCTTCTTTTCCATTGCTGGTAAATATTCAGTCTGCCTCAAACACAAATGCCTCTCCACTCTCCTCTCTCCTCTTTTCCTCTTCTTTGCAATTTTGATACTCAGTATTTTCTGTGCATTTTCATTCCTGCGCTGAGTAAATTACACAAAGGAAATCCATTTACTGAATGTTTAGGGACAACTTTATTTCAGATGTGGAAGGAAATTTTAAAATGAACTAAAGTGTACAATCAGAGGAAGGAAAATACTGCTTTCAGACTTCCTTTTAAATTATTATTATTTTTAATAGTTCTTTCATGTTGTTGATGTCTGAAGTCACTGGACCCCATCGGTCTTCAGTCTGCCATGCTGACATTTCCAGACTGAAAGCAAGAAAGGGAAGGGAGATGCTGAGATAGTCTATCATTCCCAGCACACAAACACAGCCTGCAAAATATCTCTTTTCAAAGTGTTTATTCATCTCTTCCTCTGTGCAGTTTGCTGCTCTATGTAGTTTTCCTGCTCCCCCTGGTTTTGCAACTGGCAATGGTGACTGTCTGGCAGAGCATGAGTGCCTGGGAGCTCAGCTCATCACGGTACTTCCTACCCCTGCAGACGTGGGCTCATGCTGACGCCACCAACCTGCTGGTGCTCAACAGCACGGGTGAGCTGGGCTCCTCACAGTGGGTTGAAATTGAAGCCTGCTGATGCTTCAGCAGATGAGATCCGAATGCAATGACATGGAAAGGGATATCCCAGCAGGTGGGATGAGAGGGGATCCAGTTCTTTCCCTGCCCCAAACCCTGACTTCCACCCAAACGATTTCTGCTTTTTCAAAATGAATCCTGATCAGGTTAACAGTCTTCTTCCAGAATTTTACCTTTGACATTCCTTTGAGTGGATGCTATTTCATGTTATTTTGCCAGAGAATGATACTGTTGGCTTCCTCAGACTGTCATGAGGAGAATACATTTTGCAGCATTCAGTGAAGGAATAAAAGGAATAAAAGCATTTTTTCAGTCAGTGAAATTGTCATCCATCAATTCCACAAAAATTACCATGCAGTGACCCACTCCATACGTGCTGTCTGGCTTTCACGGTCATTTGATTTTCTCTGGTTATGTTTAGTGGTCATGGGTTCAAAAAAAGAAACCATCAAAGATTCTTTTGTTGCTTGTTATTACAATTTCTCTGCTTTTGGCTTTCGCATCAGGCTCAGGCATTGAGGATTTCATCCACGCTCTTGAGAGCCAAGATCTCGCAGTGGAAATTACAAGCAAGGAAAACATCACAGAGGAGCTGAAATACAATGGGGCCATTAAAGTATCTCGTGAAGGCCAGGTGAGGAATTTTGCTGCTATCCTACCATTTCCTCCTAACAATGCACTAATTAAACAAGGTCCCTCCTTCAGCTATACTGAATCTTCATTAGGTAAAGCCCTCAGGTGTTAGCTCTTTAGCCAGTAACCTATGTGCTAGGGGAGACCTTATGATTCTGCTCCCCCCCAGATGATCTTTGAGGATCATTCAAGCCATTCTATGATTCTATTTGTGTAACACAGTTATACAGATTTTCTATGTGCTTCTTGCACCAAAGGCATAAGCGACGTATATTATTTCAGGCCTAAATTCTCCTGGCCAAGAGTTTTTATCCTGGTTTCTTGCTTTCTGAAGGACTACAGGTTTACCATCTTTTGCCACGTGGAGGCTGTCAACTGCTTCCCAGTGCTTGTGAATATCATCAGCAACGCTCTGCTGAGAGCTTTCAATTCCACCACACACATCCAGATCTGGAACCATCCTTTTTTCTCTGTAAGTATCAGGGCAAGAGAGACAGTTTTAAAAACAGGTTTTTTGCACTGCAAGAAATGCTATAAAATGAACTGTAGCATCTAGCCATTGTACTATTGATGTTTTCTTCAAATGTTTTGTTCTTCTCTTTTCAGAAAGATAATCCACAGTTCTGGGATTACTTTGTCTCTTTCTACCTTATCTACATGCTGCTGCTATTCCCAGGTTTCCCTCCTCACTTTGCAATGGGCCACCTGCAGGACTACAAGGTAAATCCATGGAAGTGCAGCAAATCTTATATGAGCATAAGGGTCACAACTGTACCGCCATGAGCCCATCTGAGTATGATGGGCATTTTGAGGCTTTTCTCTGTATGATCAGCTTTGCAGCCAGCATAGACTGCTAAAAGACAAAAACCAATGGATTTTAACACCATTGGTACAAATACTGCAATACTGGAACAGATTTTTATGAGCTTTATTAGCTTTTTGCTTCCCAGAGTTGTTCCAATGGCCATCATATTCCTTCCCAGACAGCAGCTTGTGTCCAGCTACGGGTCTCAGGGCTCTTCCCCTCGGCATACTGGTGCGGACAGGCACTGGTGGACATCCCACTCTGCTGGCTCCTCCTCTTATCCATGTTCGGGTTTCAGTGTGCAATGAGCAACAGGGTGTCTGGGACCTTCGTCAGCTTCTTCTTGCTGGTATGTCCTGTTCTAGTGATCACTAGTTTGCTAGAAGGGATTTGGGTAATGCTTTCAGCAAGAGGAGGGCTAGCAGAGACAGCAACCATGTCTAGAGAGGGAATATTTTGCAGAATACTCCCCATAAATTCGTACATGACCACAGCAGGACTATAGCAGCTCATTGTAGAAGGCAGGAGGAAAATATGTGGGTGCAGACAAGGCTGTTATGTCTCCTGGTCCCCAAATCCTTACTGCCTTTCTCCTCTTTTCACCTCCTATAATATGAGTTTCCCCAGCTGGAAAAGGAAGGCAATAAATCCAACCTTAATACATTCCTGTACACTAAGCAGACAAATTGTGGTAATTTCTGAATGTCCTGACCTTAATGTATGGCTGTGTAAACTAAACCACATTGCTGTATATAGGTTTCTGGTTGTTGACTTGGTTCCATTTTCTCTAATGAAAGCACTTTTCTCTGCAGATCATGGGTACTTTTGGCTATGGAGTTTCTATAATTTTCTTCATCTATTTAATCTCCTCCTTCTTTCGGAAAGGATGGAGCTGTGATTTTTGGTCTTTTATCCTAATATTGGTAAGCATGTTGCTAAATAATTCACTATGGGGTTTACAGAAATGTACTTGGAGTTCTTAAAGACAAAGTAGAGGTCTAAAACACCAATTATAGATCCAGGACATAGATGAGGGTATGTGTTTCTATAACAAATTGTCAATACAAAATACTGTCACCTTGTTCTGCTCTGTGCCAGTCCTCCCTTTCTCCCCCAGCTCTTCACTCCAGAAGTCTGGAAATAGGGATTCATTTCACAGTTTGGGTAATTCCTTACAAGCACTGCCATTCTTACTCTCTCTTCCCCCAGAGTCTTGCTCAAGGTAAAGTTTCAAAACCAAAATAATGGGGAATTTGTGCTCCATTCCCTTATTCTGTGTAGATCAGATAGGATAGCATGAAGTGGGATGGGAACAGAATGGGATCCCATACTGCTTCTTTCTGACCAAAGAAGAACTGCACATGGGGAGCAGTTTCCCCAGGTGACCCAAACGTGCAGCAGAGACAGATGAGAACCCCCTGCACTCTCAGTCTTTCTAGTCTTTATGTTTCTTGTCCATCTTGAGAAATTCCACGGGGATTTGAAGAAGTAGATCCGTGTGACTTTTATGACCAGTGAGGAGAACAACCCTTCTTATCAGCTGAGTAACACTCTTGTTTCATTTGTAGGTATGCCTTGTTACTTTTATTATCAGCAGAATCATGGATCACACAACTGACCCTGAAATCTCACTCTACCTCCTGTCTTTGCTGATCCCCATGTACCCACCACTGGGTGTCATGATCAACAGTGAGCAGGTAAATGGCTGCACTGGCATCTGTTGGATAATCATGTCAGACTGTCCATTGTCCATCTGTCCATTACTACTAGGGGCTGCTTCTAGTTCACATGGTCCACGACTGTAGATTAGGTAAGCAATCTTAATTCTTTCCATGCAAAGTTAACCATCTTGGCTTGAACAATCATGAGAGAAAATATAAGATTACACATCTGACTTTGCATGGAAACCGAGTGAAAGTTATGGATACTCCCAAAGTGTTTTACTGCACATCAGCTGGGGCTGGACACAGAAAGGCAGCTGAGAATGTAACAAAACCCTTCAGCAACGTGCAAGGCCATTTATGTGACATAAGGGACTTAGGAGAGTAAGTTCAGCTAGAGAAGGATCCCTCCTCTGCCTCGTCCCCTTCTCTTCAGCCTCTCCTCTATTGGGCCCTCAAAGGAGAGGAGAACAGATGTTTTCCTCTGACAAACCACTATCCCCTCAAAAAAGAGCCTGATGCATCTATCAAGTGCTACAGCGTTTTCTGGAATAGGACAGGAGTACCCAAAGTACAGAGTTTATGGTGAATATTTGGAACAAATTAATCGTAAATGAATAGTAAATTATGCATAAAAATTGAAAATTGTGCATTCTTGATGTATTTGTTATTTGTATTTAAACCTTTTAACACTACCCAGTGTTATATAAAAGAATTGCAGGTCTTTATTGTGTATTTTTTTATTCCTACAGATTTTTATAGAAGACCCTGACTTCACTGAAGACATCCCAAGCAACAACGCATTAATAGCTGTCTTTGCAGTAAGAAAACATTTAAGATTAATTTTATTTAGGAACGTGTGTCTCCAAAACTGTATCCTCAGCCATGAGGAAGCGAGTTCATCTTTCATAGAAGGAGAATCTTTCAGGATGTGGATGACAGATTACCCACCTGTGTCAGAAAACAGTTTTGCTCCTTTGAAATGGAGAAGGGAAAAGGAAATAAGTGTAGGCCGCTTGATGCTTCTGTCATTGATATTTTCTGCAGTACTGGTAAAAGATAGCAGGGTTCACAGCCTTCATAATTACCATGAGTTTAGATGGCAGCATCCCTTTAATTTTAATTTCACATACTGTGTTTTTCCCCCCATATGTTTTATCACGCCACCACCACCTTTTCAGCTTCAGCCACAGCAGGATTTAAGGCAAGTCTGCTAGTGTGGCTACCTCTTTTTTTTTTTTTCAGCCTTACATCCATTCTGTGGTTTTCATTTTCCTCCTTCGTTATTTGGAGATAAAATATGGAAGACCAGTTCTGAGAAAGGACCCGATATTTAGGTTTGTATAAACACACACACCCCACAGGCACTGCTAGTGCACTGCTTTTCTTTGAAGACAACATCTTGACCAAATGCTAAGATGAAACTGCTGGATTTGTAGAATTTCCCCAAGAAAAGAGAACAACCGTCAGCATCCTGAGGAACCTGAAGAGGAAGATGAAGATGTTAAAGCTGAAAGAGAAGCAGTGAGAAATGCCATAGCAACTCCAAGTCAGGAGGAGGTAAGGCTGAGCATGGTTCTTCTTCTTGTGCTTTATATCAGTAATACGATTGCTGGTTTAAAAAAATACTACAAAACAATGCCAAGATTAATAAGGACAAATGAATGCTCTGGCTGTACTATTCCTCACCTGGAAAATCCATCTCTCAAGTGGACAGAGTGGGTCCCATTGGGATAAAGAAGAAACCTTCTAAGTGGAGAATGGATAATGTTCCATGGTGTCTTGAATTCTCAGACCTTTAGAAGTTTTTTGCCTTTTAAAATGGAAAAATATTACAGAAGGATATGAATGCTCTCCAGTATAATAGTCTGATCTTTCTTCTTCCTCATTGCTTTCAGAAATCAGTTATTATTGTCAGTAATCTGTCCAAGGAATATAAAATAAAGAAAGCTGGTTCCGTTCTGAGGAAGAAAAAGAAAATGGCCACCAGAAATATTTCCTTCTGTGTTAAAAAAGGTGAGAACTGGAACTGTTTCACACTCTCCATACCCAGAAAGCTAATCCTCTGCAGAGTCTGTTATCTGAGCCACGACACCAAGGTGGAATCCATACGTCCATGCTTAAGGCACATCCAGTGTAAGGCTGGTGAGATAATGAACAGCATAGATACATCCAATCAGTTACCTTTGACTCTCAGCTATCCAAAATTACATCCTCTTCTGCAGTCACTTGAGCAGTGGCTCCTGGGACTGGTGCTCAGATTCACGTCACTGCATCATCCTACAGAGTTGTAAAGTAATTTATGGCCTCTCTGAACATATCTTCATACGTTTGTATAATTGTATGTGATCTTTGACATTAGCATACTCTCTTTTAAGCTGCTTCTTTTATGAGGCTGCCAGATGCCTCTGCTGAATGGTGGGTCTTACGAAGAAATGCTGTGTACTGATTTCAGGAGAAGTGTTAGGACTTCTGGGGCCCAATGGAGCTGGTAAGAGCACAGCCATCAAGATGATTGCTGGAGAGACAGCACTGACGGCTGGGCAGGTAGGAGGCTGCTGGGGTCTGGAAGGAAGGGGTAGATGTGTGCTAAAAGCACAGAGCTTGTGCCTCGCTAAGCAACGTTCTTCTTTGAAGCAATATTAGGGATCAGGGTTTTGACCAAATACATTGTGCTATTGAGCCACATATCAATAAAAATGATTGTGAGTCACTGCTAACCCTAACGACCGCGTGCACCTCTGCTAATTCACCATCATTATATTTAGGAGCCACGTAGTTGAGAGTTGCAAAACCAATCCCTTGCCTCTCGGCTTTCCTCCTCTAAAGCCCTGTGAAGCCCATAGTTTCCCTCCAAACCCTTCCACCCATGGCTGTGCTCACATGAAACACAATGTGGCTGTGCAGGTGCTGCTGAGGAGCCGAGATGCCATGCCGTGCTGGCCCCAGGCCCACACACTTGCCTACCTGGGGCACTGCCCACAGGAGGACCCACTCTGGCCACACCTCACTGTGCACGAGCACCTGAAGGTCTACGCTGCTGTGAAGGGCGTGTGCAAGGAGGACATGGCCACTACCATCAACAGGTAGGGGGTGAGGGTGATCCCAGGGATCAGTCAAGGGTTTATTCCTGATCGTAGGGAGCGGGGAGGAGATCTGAAAGTCAGAACACTCTGTGAGCCAGAATATGCCTTGGAATAAACTCGGGAAGCAAATCCAAAAGTGATTTTGTACTCAATGCTGTGATTGAGTGAGTGGATTAAGAAAATCTCCAGTTTGCCTAAGTGCATTCGGTGGGGATAGGTTTACCACTAACATCACTTAAAGTACATTACCTGTAGGAAGCATTTCTAAACTCTCTGATTTTATAGTGTGTCATTACGAGGAGGGTACTTACGTACTGCCTGCTCAGCGGGCACAGGCAAGGTGGAGAGGACCTATAATGCTGTTGACACAAGAGACAGATTTTAGGAAAGAGTTTGTGGCCTATTTAGCACACTTTGGCTCAAGTGGCAGTGCATTGGCATGGGCTGCCCAGGGAGGAGGGGGAGTCACTATCCCGGGAGGTGTTCAGACTTGGGGATCTTTGAGGTCTTTTCCAACCTGAATGACTCCATAGGCATTCATTCATGTTTTTACAATTTACAACACAGTTTACTGAAATCAAGCAAGAGCCAAGAACCAGGGAGAAGAAAGTTCCTTTTTCTTGTTATTTTGGGAACTTCTGATCAGAGTACTCAGCTGAGAATAACAACTTCTTTTTTCTCTTTGTTCCCTTTCCTCACAGATTAGTGAATGCTTTGGAGCTTCAAGGCTATTTAAGAAAGCCAACCAGAAAACTGCCTGCTGGGATAACCAGAAAGGTGCTTTTTATTCTTTTTTCATTTTTCCCTATAATGATCACTGTAATGTTCATAGCATGAATGAAAAATGCCCTCTGGGAGCAGCAGGACCTACCTGCTCTCCCAGCCACGCAGGAGAACATCACATTGGACCTTCCAAGTCCCTGTCTCCTATCAATCAGAAGTTTGATGTTCGTAAAGAACACTATGCTGCCTGCAGCTCCTTGAAGACATAGTGCCAGGGCTGCAGAAGGTCTGACCCCAACCCGTCTCCCTGCTGTAGCTGAGCTTCGCTGTGTGCATGCTGGGCAACCCTTCAGTCCTGCTGCTGGATGAACCATCAACTGGCATGGACCCCAATGGGCAGCGCTGCGTGTGGTGAGCAGGACCCCAGGCACTATGATGCCATGTGGTGAGGGGCTGGAAGGCAGGAGAGGATGTGTAGGGCTGGCTAAAAAGCATTTCACCTCGTGTGCGATTGGTTCGTATCATTTCTAACAGAGTTTCTGCTTTCTTGGTTCTCTCTATCCAAAGCATTAAGCTCACCTTGTTGCAAATGTTTGGATAGTTGTATATGAGTTTAGAAGAATCCAAAATCAGGCTTGAGTCAAAAAATAAAAACGTTTTTATAAAAATGTTATTTTTTTAATGCTAGTTTTAGTGGTTAGAGGGGCAAAACTTCAATAAAGAGCGCCTGGTATTTCTAGGTAGTGTTGGCTCCTTTTTTTCTTTTCCTTTTTTTAATTTATTTGTCCTCAGGAAAATGATTCGTGATGCCCTGAAAACCCAGGAGACAGGTGCTGTGCTGACCACGCACTACATGGAGGAGGCAGAGGCAGTGTGTGACCGCGTGGCCATCCTCGTGGCTGGGCAGCTACGGTGGGCATTAGTGGGTCCCCAACCCCCCCCAGCTCCCCCACCCTGGGCTTTGTGAAGTCATCCCCATAATGGTAGGATTCAGAAAGGAGCAGACATCAATGGGTTCACAGTGACATTGTGCTTCTCAACTCACCTGCAGGTGCATTGGCTCCATTCAGTACCTGAAGAACAAGTTTGGCAAAGGCTATCTGCTGGAAATTAAAGTCAAGGATCCAGAGACCACTGATCTCCTCCATGCTGAGATTCTGAGGATTTTCCCAAGTGCTGCCCGTCAGGAACGGTGACTACAAAATAAGGAACCAACAGTGGCTTCAGTATGACATCACCTCTAAAAGTGTGCCCACTGGGATGGCCAAATATGGGATCAGAGTCCCAGTGTAGTGATCTGATTCAGTGATACCACCAAGTCCAGCCCTGTTGCTATCCCCACAGTAAAACATCCATGTGTCCAGCTCATACTGTGACATAAACTACTGAATGCAAAAGCTCAATCTAGAGCAAGAGTCACCTTTTCTTCTTTTTCTTCCAGGTTCCCCTCTTTGCTTGTCTACAAGGTCCCAATGGAAGATGCACTGCCCCTGTCTCAGTCTTTCTCCAAGCTAGAGGAAGGTAAGAACAAAGCAAGACGACTATTTGGAAAGGTGAAACACCAACAGGTAACTTTCAACTCCATTTCCGTATCTCCACAGCCAAAGAAAAATTCAACCTTGAGGAGTACAGCTTCTCTTTGAATACTTTGGCTCAGGTAAGTGACCTCAAGGTGTGAGCAAAACCACAGTGAGGTCTGGGCCAGCACTGAGGCAGGAGGCAAGAAACTGCCCCAGGGGATTGGTAAGGGATTCTCTGCCAGAAAAGTGATGGAAAATGGTGGAGTCTAGTTTGGTTTTGCCACTGATGGGAAGCAGCATGGTTGGGACAACCCAGGCAAGGTGTTGTTGTCATCTAAGGCAAATGCACAAGGGGACAGATGGATGTTCCCAGTGATGCCCACACCCAGCCACTGTGGTTGCTCTTGAATCTGCAGAAAATTGCTAGTGCAGGTGTGTGCATCAATCCTTCAATGGGTACAACCTACCCCATGAATATACCTATGAGCAGCAGAGCACACCAGAGAGCTCAGGATTCTCAGCTACTGTGTCTGTGTTCCCCACATAGAGCTACTTCTTGTACCTGTGAGAGGTGCTGCAGAGCTGTACCTCCTGCAGAGGTGCATCACAGTGTCCAGTGAGGGTCCTAGAAATAACCAGAACTTTACATTGTCCATTTAGGTCTTTTTGGAACTCTCCAGAGAGCAGGAGAAGGATAACTTTGATCTAACTTTGGATGGCCCTTTTGAATGGAAACAACTTCAGCAGGAGGACAGTTAAAGGTCTAAGATGCTCATTTACACGTTACTCTGTTATTAGCCTAAGTGATGTGATAACTGCACATATCTACTACCGTTATCAGCGTACCAGGAAGAGGAGCAGGCTCTGCCTCTCCAGGAAGCATCAGCCAAGGGCTGCTCTCTGATGCAGAAGGCATTTCATTGGGACTCCATGGGTGCCTACACTGAGCTCTGCCCCAAGAACTGCACCCACTCCAGTGGGAGCTCCCATCAAGCAGAGCAGGTTGGAGCAGAGGGACCGGGAAGGTGGGTCCTAACCCATTTCTGAGGTCAAGGCTTTGCTTGGTGGATCTGGGTGCACCAGTGAGTCTGGACACACTGCCCACCTCCTCAGTTCATCTCCCACCCACATGTGGGACGACGAGATGCCTTTAAATACATCTTATTAAAATTTACACTCTATTTTTATATCCTTCCAATAAATGCCTGCATAGAACCCGTGGTTATGCCCTCACGTTATACCTGTGCTCATCTGGAGAAGTGAAAACACTCTCAGAAAACACGAAGACCAATTTTCTTTCTGTAACATGTGGTGGTGGCTGTGTTGCAATCTCTGCCTGTCGGCATTCTCCACTCAGCTCCAAAGCATGCTCTAACAGCTGGAGGACACTCAGATTGTTTCCCTGCTGCTTGCACAATGGCTTTACTCTCACCCCTGGGAAATGGGGTATGAGAAGCCCCAGACACTTCAGTCACCTGCTTATATACTCATCTTCAGAAAATGTAAACTCAAGGAAAGGGAGGAGCTTTATTTAGTGTCCTGGGGATACCTACAGCAGTCAGGAATTCAGGGCTGAACAAGCCATGACTGCCTTGATATACAAGCCATTTATGCAATACATTGGGGATATGATTAAGCAGGCATGATGGGGATGGGTTCATGGTTGGACTGGATGATCCTAGAGACATTTACCAACCTTAAAGATTCTTATACATTGCTATTCCTCTCCGAACTTCTGCCCCTACCTGCAGACCTTCATTTTTTTAATAAGGAAAAGACCCTTAGAATGCCTGAGGCTGCCAGGCAGGAACTGGGAACAGGGAAGGGGGACATGGACATTGCCATCACCAGCACAAAGCTGAGATTTCCAATATCTGGACCACAGCCAGTGCTGGGAGAAAGTGTTTCTGTGCCCTGCACAAAACAGAGCGTAGCTGGCAGCAGGGAATGGACAAAAGTGCTCAGAAAGTTCATGAGCACTTACTAAGCTCTGCTGTTTAAGAAAAAAAAAGAACAAGAGAGAGATTTTCTGGAAACCACCGGGCTCTGTGAGTGTTCCCTGCAGAGGTCACCCTGCCTCCATCCCTTCCCTGAGAGGCTGTGGGGAAATGCCCCCTCTGCTGTTGCCACTGCCCTGATGCTGCTGTAGGATGGTTGGGGGTGCTTCAGTGTGCAATCTGCCTCCCTTCCTCCTGCTTGGGCACAGCACGCTCCCTTGTGCAATGAAGATTTTCCTTTTTTTTGTTTTTAAGTTTAATAATGCTCTCTTTATGCTTTATTTTCATTCTTCCCCTCTGACTGCTGGGTGGCCAGCATGCCCCCACTGCACAAAGGGCCATTCACCACCAGTCCCAAAGCATCACGCCCAGCTTGATCCTCCCATGGTGCAATTCAAGGCCATTACCTCTCATCCTAGAAAAATCAATGCTAGCTGATGTTTTGCCAGTGTTCAGAACTGGGGGAATGAGGCTCAAAATCTGGGAGCTCAGGGATGGTGTTTTGCCCTGCACAGTCTGGGAGGATCAAGAATGTCTGGGTGGGAATCACAGGGCTTCCAGGTGTCCCCACAGCTGCAGCACACGCAGTAACATCAATCTGCTGGGGTCAGATGCAAGAGAAACATCCAAGCTTAAATACAAACAAGCAACAACAACCAAAATTGATATTTCTGTGAATTTTAAGGAACTTCAGGACAAGAACTGATGCATGCTCCAAAATATCTATGGGACAAGCTCCTCCAGAAAAGGAGGGCAAAACAGAGTGATGCTGAACAAGGAGCTGGTGCCCTGCTGGCAGCCTGCAGCTGGGCTGCCATCAGTGCTTTGTACTGGGCAGGCACCCCCAGAGCTCCTAGCTCAGCTGACCTCCAGGCAGACTTCTTCAGCCTTCCTCTAGAAGAATAAAACTTAAAAAATGGATTGGATAGGCTAGATAATGAAATAAAACCATGGGAGCTAGTTCCAGCCCCACACAAGGCCATGTATGGCTGCTCCTGAAAGGCACCATGGCTCCCATTCTCCCATGCCCCATCAGTGCAGCTTGGTGCAGGCAGTGTGTGTCCCCAGCCAGCCCTGCAGCCCACGCAGGGCTTTGTCACAACCCCTTCCCACGCTGCACTGCCCAGGCCAGATGTACTTCAGGCACAACAAGCAAGGCGAGTCAGATGTTGGCAACCTCAAAGGCGTGGGAGTCCAGTTCTCTTTTTCCATTCACTTGAGACAAAAGAGGAAATCAGGGTTGGCTCACCGCCCTACACGTGAGCACGGTGTGGGGAGCTGGCTGCACCAGGACCATTGATGATCACAGCTCCTTTGAGTACCAGAACATCATCGCAAGTATTGCTGCAAATATTTCATTTTTAAGGCACTTCAGTTGGACATAGTGCACAGGTGAAAGCCATGCAGAGCACTTTTCCCTCGTATTCATGTTCCTTCACCCCACTCAGCACCTCAACCCCATCAGAAACTCTACACTGAAACTATTCTGCAGTCCTTCAGCACCAGATGGATAAAATATCAGGCAGAGGACCATGTGTGGCTGTGACAGCAGCCAAACCCAACAAAATATTTACTTCAAAGAAGACAGAAGGATCACTTGTCCAGCTGGAAAAAGCAGGAAGCGCTTTTAAAAAGAGTGGAGAGAAGGAGATGGTTGTGTAAGGCATGATGTTTTAATTAAATCATACTTGAATGATAGCAGAAGTTCACGAACTTATGTTCTAGGAAAAATGGAAGCGGCTGTTTGTCGCTGTGCATCTTTGTCCAGGCACAGACACTGGGAATGATTTATGGATGGGCGAGGGAGGAAATGGGCTGTTGGGCACACACATGTGGCAGGAATAGGGTTGAATCCTGCTGACCCTGTGCTATTCTGAATGAATTCTGGCTATTTGAAAACACCAGCAGTTATTCACCAGCACACAGAGCACCCCTGGACAAGACTGGGGTCAGGTGAGGGCAGCTGATGAATTTCAGTGGGACCTGAAAGCACATCCTTTCTTGGGCTTGGGACAAGCTGGAGCAACTCTTCCACCTGATTGGGTTCACCATTCCTGGAAGTGTTCAAGAAACATGTAAATGTGCTACTAAGGGACATGGTTTAGCTTGCAATATTGGACTAGATGATTTTAGAGCCCTTTTCCAACCTTAGTGATTCTAAGAACTCCTGGCCCTGTAACCCTTGGGTTTGCCAAAATGATTGTTACCACCATCCACCACCTCATCCCTCCCAGGAAACTGGATCCAGCTGTAACAACATATACAGCCCATAAACAAGAAGTCAGGGGCCTCCAAACTCACCAGGAGAGCCTGAGGCCATGTCCCCTTCCAGCTGTGGGGAAGGTGATAGTTCTGTGTGCTGCCACTTGCCCTGGGATCCCAGCTGCCACCCATTGGCCTGAACACATGGAAATACTCAATGGCAGCAACTCAGCAGCTGGATTGCCATCAGGGTGGTCAGGACTGGGTCATAAATGACCCTTTTTTCATCTTTCTTCACCTATTTATTCCCCCAGAAAGCAGCAGTTCAGAAAGAGCACCGCCTTGTCGGTTCCAGCTGCATCACCTCAGATGCAGGTGCTCAAGAAGTGCTCCCAGAGGCGAAATAGGGCCAAACATGAAAAAATTTGGGCTGCTCTGGGAAACAGCAGCTCCAGATCCACAGCTGGGAAAGGAGACTCAGAAGAAAATCTCTGCGGTGTGTGGTGATGGGATGGGTTGGAAGAAGCCCTAAGCAGGACGATGGGACAGCAGGTGAGGGCAGCAGATGGGGAAATCGGGGGTCAGCAGGTTCATGCTTCTATGTGGAAGTCCACAGCAACCCACAGCAGTGGCTGTCCCAGCAGCTGCGTCCCTTCAAACACGCTCATTTTTTCCTCCTCTCTCAACATTAAATGCGGGTTTTGTTGCTTTTTTTATTTTTTATTTTTTCCCTCCATCTACAAAGACTTTGCACAGTGAGTTTCCGAGAACGAAGACGCGAGAGCCCTTTCTTCTCCTTCCTGGAACTGCCCCAATGATTCATTCCGCATCGCCCCGTGCCCCGCAGCATCTCCGGGTACGCTGTGCCACCTCCCGGCAGCACCGAGAGCTGCAGGGGACAGCCCCGCATCCCCTCCCTC
>VXAB01006998.1:0-17039 GCA_013399175.1 Odontophorus gujanensis
AGAGGAGAGGAGAGGGAGAGGAGTTCTGTCCCTGTATCAAATATAAATTCCCAATGAGAACACATTCTCACACGAATTAGAGCTTACAAAGGCTACAAGAGTTCCTGAAGA
The DNA here is from genome assembly GCA_013399175.1 of Odontophorus gujanensis. Lineage (NCBI taxonomy): Eukaryota > Metazoa > Chordata > Aves > Galliformes > Odontophoridae > Odontophorus > Odontophorus gujanensis. The sequence continues at coordinate 112 of VXAB01006998.1, forward strand.
TTTCACCGAGACTAAGCACTACAAATACAAATATTTGAAATGTACTGACTAAAACTTCCTGACCAAATATCCTGAACAATGTATATGTGTGGATCTGAGTAAGATATGAATTCAATCTGGATCAATCCCATGTCATACAGTACAAAGCATAACTTGGAGATTGAAGAGAACTGAAAATAAATCTTTGGTTCTGCTTTGGTAATTTTCCTTTACAGAAATACAAAGCGCAAACATTTATAAACAATATTCTTACAGTAGGTATTCTTCTCTTTCAAATAATTACTATTTAAAGAAATTCTGACCTCACTTAAAATGATATGGATCATGTGAGCATGGAGAGCTTTGTTGTAGAAAATAAATACTATTAAAAGTAAAATTAGCTTTGGAAAACCTCAGACAATAACCACAATCAATCAGCCCAGCAGGCTTAATTGCAGACGTGCAAGAAAAGCTCATATAATTCGGTGATGTAAGTTGTGAAATAATCTGCTTGCTTGGTAAGATAGAAGATCACTATTTAACACCACCAAGACAAGCACTTCCAGCCTCTTTTATTTAAGTACTGAAGTGCCCTGGCTCTGTTGCTAAAAGTCTGTTGCTACCAGATAATGATGAAGTCAGAGGCAAGATAACTGGAGATAAACCTTTACAGATATTTCTGTTCCTGAAATTACTTCCTTTTCTCTGCTCTGCAACTGGCTCTGGGTCACAAGTTTCTTATTCCTTCTTAATGTTAATAAAGCTGAGACAATTCAATTCACTGGAGATCAGGTCCTGAATTTTTTGCTGTCCTTGATATCCATCTGTTCTTGTCACCAAGGTAGTGGAACACAAGGAATGTCTAGCGTCTCAAGCGAGCAATCTGTGTCTGAAACACTAGAGAAACACTTTAAGACCTGTTTATACTGTTACTAGTCCCATGACACTGCCTGGATCACAAAAAGTCAGTTTTTGTCTACATGCTTTCTCATATGTACCTTTATTTTTTCCCCTTCGTATTTCTCTGTTTGCGTTTGCAATTGAACAATAATATAATTATTTTTGAAACACGGAAAAAAGGAGAGATTAACATGTCTTTTAAATACTTCCTTAAATCCCTTCCTAAGTCACACATTATTCTATCACTGAAAATCTCCAACAGCAGATTTTTTTCACAAAATGACAGCCTCGGTCCACTACGTATATTTACATGGAAACTCTCACTCAGAATGCCAAAACAAAGATAAAACCCCAAAGACTGGCACTTTGCTGTTACAATGTTTTGGAATAATGTAGAGTTTTCTGACCCAAAAGTTTTCTTCCCTTTGGAGGCAAATAAGTTGTACTGTGCTCCTCAAGAAGATCAGTGAGAAGTGCACAGAGCATCCTGCAACTTGGGACTGGAACTTCTGCTTCTTATCATCAGTTTTTTAGCCAATCTACCTTAATTTCAGAGATGCAGGAGGAATGGGGTATATGGGAAATGTAAACGGGCAAGGGGATGTATATGATGGACTGTAGGGGGCAGGTAGTTACTCAACAATACCAACAAAATAGCAGGAAGAAAAGTGTATAGCAGTGACAAACAGAGCAAGTACAGATACAAAACCAAGGAAATATCAGTGCTGTTTGTACAGTACTATTGCGAGTGTTATTCTGAAGAGGTCAGGAATGCTAGGCAGGGGGTCTGTGGTCTATGGTTTGTTTTTCCATCAATACATATGTCTGACTTTGAGTAAAAGATTAACGAGACAGCCAGCAAACGTCCTAGGAGACAAATGGATAAAATGCTGTTTGTACATGTCAGATCAGCGAGGGCTCATTCTCATCTCTCATTCTCTGAATGAATCTGTAAGGACACACACCTGCAGCAGGAAGATTTCCTTGACGAGGTAACCCTTTCCACTGCAGAACACATGTGCACGTCAGCATACAGCTTACCTGACACGTACATTCTTTCGGTCAACGTGGTTTGGAAAGAACCTTCCACCTACTTTTTTCTGCATGTGACGTACTCTGTTGCATGTTACAGAAAAGCCCCAGGTAAAGTAAATGGAAACTCTAACCAGCAGCTATGCACCTGGTGTTTTTGCATTTCCCAACAGATATTACAGTTGCTGGAATGATATGTGAAACTTCTACAACACCTCCTATTGACAATTTAGTTAAGGCGTGGCATGAGAGAGATCTGTGTTACAGATACTAATGACCGACAGTCTGTTACTAAACAGAAGGAATAAAGGAACCAAGGAAACGTATAGTTCTGGAAAAGAAAAGAAAAAAAAAACAAACTAAAACTCTACAAATGTTTACATTCTCTCGTGTATGACAACTGGTCTGTTACAGGCTGGGAAGATTACAAACAGGTTTTCCAGCAGTTTCATTTTCCAAGGATGGTCACGGTGGTGGACAGAACAGCAAGGCTGTAAATAAAGTTTGTCCTTCCCTAGGTATCGAGAACTCTGCTGCATTTTCCTCTTCTGTTGGCAATTTGTGCTATTTGTGATCCTTCAAACTTGATGGTGTAATGCAGTTGGCCCAAGTCCCACTGCAAGGAATGCAGCACTGCCAAGTCAACCACCCATACTAACCACAATCTCCCTGCAGATCTCACTAACCTGGCAGCTCAGCTTTGTTTAGTAACATAAATAAAAATGAGAGGACCTTTTTCTTTCTTCACTGCCCTCCTCCATTTCTGGGGGGTCTTTTCAGGGAAAATGCAAGGGAGTTCAGCAGATTCCCCAGGGCTGAAAGTGACCCACCACTTATAACACGTAACACTGTCATAACCTTCAACACCTCTCACGTTCTGATTTCTGCTTTACCTGAAACCTGAGAAGTGTGAGTCACGACCATTTCCTTTATACCACAATGAGGAGGAATGCTGATATGTGGGAACTGATGAAGAAGCACAAGGGAACCAACGTTCACCTCTTCATCCCAACGAAATCTGCTGGTGAATCACAGGGTAAGAACTTGACCTCACCCAAAAAGCTGCATGAAGATTGAAAGAACTTCCTTGAGTCTCTTTGCTGTGTCTCTGACTACCAGATTATTTGCAAGAGTTGAGCAGTTAAACAACCCGAGTAAGCTCAGGGAGAACAAGTTCAAGTCTTGCCGAGGGCCACCCTTGACAACTCAGGCATAAAAAACAGAGGCTATTCCATTTGATGAGTCAAAAGCAACTGGACCTTCTACTGAATGCATCAGATAGACTCACTTGGCTGAGGAAAGGGGCGTGTTCAATCACACTGGGCCCTTTTCCAATGGCAACATCAGATATATTTTCATCAGAAACGTATATATACATAAACAAGAAGGTGATGTTGCAGGAAGTTAGCCCTCAAGTGATGTTTCACTGCATTCTGCCAGCACGTAAGGAACTCTGGAATAAAGTCATGAAAAAACTGGAAAGCAATTTCAGAATCCTACACCAGCATCTGAAGAGCAGGAAAAGGGGATACCAGTAAATGAATGTGATTTGTTACAAACTGAACAGTCTTCTTTATTCAAGGCTCTCTGTCATGTAAGAATAAAAATAAAAATCTTTTGTTCACTTTCCACTCCTGAGTTTAGCTCTTGAATTCTTGAGGACATGGCCCATAGTCACTGCCATAGTACTGTGTCCCCTCACCCCAAGCATGCTGCCAAAATGCAGGAAATAAGACACATGCTGGTCCATTCTGTACTGTCTTCTTACTTCTATTTTTTTCCTCCTTTGCAGCTGCAAAATACAACTGAGCAAGTTAAATTCCACTTCCCTTGAACACGGAAGCAAGTAGTACATTTTGTCACATGGTCACATCAGCATATCGCAACAACAAGCAGAGTCACCTGGTGAAACGACCCATTCAGAGATTCAGAAGGAAAATTTCCTTAGGGCAGGTGGCACTGGGCATCTGGCAGCCCTCAAACTTTTGTTCTCAGAGTAATACCTACATTGGAAGGCATCCTGCCAGAAGCTGCACCCACCTGAGACATGGCCAGCTCAAGATGAAAAGGAACACAAAATTCAACAGGATGCTTATCTGTTACTGACGTTGTTCAAGACCGAGGTACCTGGGAACACACTAGCGCCCCTTAGGTTTTGGTACTGTTTGGTAATGTCAAGCAGCTAAGAAAGTTAATCAGGTCAGAGACAGTATATGCTTTCTCCACAGGGATTAAGAACTACTTGCCAAATATTCAGATTGGGTAATTGCTACCCGGATTAGCCAGGGTATGCAGCCCCAAAATAAAATAATTGCTTAGAGTTTCTGATAGATTGCATCGCTCAGTGCCAAAGTATATGGCAGAATGAGAATCATCAATATATGGTGTAAGGATACAAGACTGCTCATAGTACAGATGCTACAGCTGAACCCACTGTGGCTGGCTGAAGAAGAAGAAACATTAACACTCACATTCTGCTTATCGGAAAGCAATAATCTGATTCTGAACTCCAGAAGCATTTGTGGAATCCATAGATTCCCCAAAATAACATTTCATTTCTAAGAACACAGGGGACAAACATTCATCCCTACTCAAAAATGTAAATTTGACCAAAGCTAATTTTACCCCAGTGTCTAACTATGAGATCATTGTTCTATCAGTATACAAGTTTAGCATCACATATTTTGTGACCAAATGCAACCTGGCGCAGAGCCTAGACTGTCCATCAGGAGTGCTGCTTAAAGGATAAAAACATACATCATCCGTTGTATTTGACTACACAGCCCTAGTGAAACTCAAGTTTCTTCTAACAAAAATGATTAGGTGTTACAAAGACGTGGAAACATTAGGTATTCAGCATATTGCAACATGATTGTATGCAAGAGTATAAGATTCCTGAACTATTTTAGAGGTACTTTTCTTCTGTACCCACACAGTAATACAAACAGGGGAGGAGAACAGAAATTATTCAAATTTTCACTTTTTTTCAGTCAGCCATGCATATAGTGCTGACTCAGGAGCAAACATTAAAAAGCAAGAGCCATGAGGGAACTTCCAAATTCAATTGTACATCTCCCAAGGGAAGTCATTACAACAGTGTCAAACAGGACTTAAGTAGGAGGAATGAATGAATAGGTGGGGGGATATTTGGCAGGATGGAAAAAGCGGCACTGGTAGAGAAGGTTCACATCAGTGTGCTCAGCACCCAAACTGAACTGCAATCCTAAGGTTTTTGAGGAGTAAAATGATAGCATATATCAAGCGCTAATGAGGAAGACATGATACAGAAATAAAGGAGAATAAAGGAACAGCATTAAAATATCCAGTGCATGGCCCAGTTATGTGTGCCATCAGAAGATTACATTCCTCCTGGTTTTGTTAGGTTAATAACTAAAATCACTAATTTTTGACATAACTGCAAACAGACTGAAAACTAAATCTCTAAAAATGCAGGAAGACAGCATTATTGTTAGGGCTTATTCAAACTACCAAACCTGGCCACGGATGAAATATTAATTAAAGGTTGCATTCAGAGCCTTCGGAAAAAAAATGATTATTCAACACAGCAATGATGTTTTGCCCAATTGTTTAATAAATTTTTATCTTACTACACAGCAAAGCTTCAACCAAAAATGTTAGTGTAAAAAGATCACAGAGCTCTAATGGCAGGCTGAAACTGGGGAAAGATATGTGTGTATTAATATTTAGCTTCAGAAAATATGCAAATTGCTTAAACATCACTGCTTTTGTCTTCTGTAAGAGATAATGGATAAATAGTCAACCTTATTTCAATGACGGCTGAATCATCAAATTAGCACCTAAAGTAAGGATCCAATTAGTCTCTAATAAATAATTTGTCAATACAAACAAAAGCAATGCAATTTAACCATGTAGGGTTTGTTTGTTTGTTTTTTGTGTCTTTTTTTTCCTCGCTTATTGTTACTAAGAATAGGGGGGTTTGGTCAATGCTCAGATTGCTCCCTTAAACTGGGAGTTATTAAAAAATCAGATCTTGAAGCATGCCTCCTTTTTCTACAGATGCATAAAGTGCTCCTTTATCTTTTGAAAAAATATCTCTTTTCTTGAGGCAGGAACTACAAATTCCACTCCTCCCATTCACACAGAGGAGAACATTACTCCCTAAACAGACTCACTTAGTCCAAAACAAACATAAAGATATCTAAAATATCCCTTCGTTTACTAAGGGAGGGAGAAAGAGAGCACCTCCTCCTCGGGATGAAGGAGGGAGAGAGGACAGAAACAGCAGGGCTGTATTCTAACAGGTCTATCTCATCTTCAGGTACCATGACCAAATTTATGAGCATTTCCACAGGGAAATATATATATATATATATATACATATAGTCAGAAGGCTGGAATGCAGCAGGACTAATTCCCACAAGTTTGAAAACACTGATATTTTTCATGGAAGAGTTGTTAATCTTATAATAAAAAGTAGCTATTTTAATGTATTTGGTACCGAGAGACAGCACTGACCTCTGCATGAACAGCCCTCCCTAGTAATAGGGCTGTGGAAATATTGCTGGAGGCAGGTCTTGCACTGCTATCTTTTGTCTCTGCACTTAGTCCTTGCAGAGGGATACTACCAGAAGCAGTGAAAGGCCATAAAACTGAATGCACCATTTTAAATCAAAAGGCTTTCAGTGGCTGTATTAAAGGGGCTATCTGTGTTCCCAACAGTGACTATAGCAAGTACTTGGTGCAAACATCTATGCAGGTGCACAGTTTAAAAGATAAAAGGACATCCTCCTCCCCTTTAAGGGATTATATTCTTGACTTTATATTCATTAGGTCTGTTTGACTAAAGGAGAGAAAAAAAGAGGGCAGAAGGTAAGGAGGAGGAGTGGGGTAAGACTAAGAAAAAAGAATTGATAGGAGAAAAGAACGAGCAAATAAAAAGCAGAGGAGGACAATGAGAGGTGATATCTGACTTGGACAAGGGGTAAACCACAAACCTAGTCATTGCCAGTGTCCTGGAACAAAAATAACCAGTGGCAGGGCAGCTGCTGGTGCCGCAGGACGGTGCCTCCTCCACCAGCTCGGCACGGGGCAGAGCCCCAGTCCACTTTCAGATCTGCCCCTTTCACTGTGCTGTGAGACAAAACTCCGTGTTCTCTCAGTCCTTGTGGTTGTGGTTAGGAAACTGCTGCATGTTGGGTCTCAATAGAAAAAGTATTTTAATACAAGAAAAACAGGAAACTCAAGCACGTTTTGGGTCTAATTCAATTTCAGTTCCCCGATTCCTTTATTTTCTATGGACAAAAGGCATGTAACAAAATTATGAACTGGGACGTGAAGAAAGCAGAACTGTGCACATGACAGATAAAGCTGGCTCATTATGTGAAAACTGAAGCCGTGCAAAATATAAATTCAGAGCAGATTAAAACACCTCTCATCCAAAAACCAGTTAGGACCACTCAAGCAAATCCAGGCACCTGGACAGAGATTGAGCAGAATGCACAGGAACTGGCACAGGTCACGGTTTCATAAGAGGGGAGCAGATTACTTTAAAAAATGTAAATATTATTTCTTCATTTTAAGCTGAAATCCACCTCTGACTTTGGATTCTCCAGACTGAAGATACAGTGTACCAGTTCAATGTCAGCCTCCCCTCACTCTCCTTGCAAGAGCACCAGCGCGTTTTAGTGCTAATGTACTAAAGCATGACACTAGCTCAAGATAACCACATTCTATTGAGAAACATAACAATAGAAATAATGGAATAAGCACTTCATGCAATTTGCTAGGAATGTAGTTTGGACACCAACAGCCAAAACAAACTAAAATGGCAAATGCGAGGACTCTATTTTGAAATGATCTGCAAACAGACTCAGCAGCTTTACAGGGGGTCATATTTTCCACAAGGATAAACTGTCCTTGAACAATATTTTCAATGTTCTGGGTACTAATGTGGTTCTTTTCATATGGATTGTTCTCACCTCTTCTTCTTTTCCTTGAATAAATATTTACTGCAGCCAATAAGATTTTGCCCTCCATTTATGAGTTAAACAGCATCACATTCCCACACGCTGTTTTATGTAACCATACCTAGAACATACGTGCCCACAGAAAATGTCATCTCTAAACTATTGCCCGTATAATTACTTTTAAGCATTTCATTGTGGACTTCAGTCCTGATTCGTCGATACATTTAATTCACTCTGGTATTAGACCTGTGACTGAGCAGAAATATTCCACTCAAGAAAGGAGGTGACATATTTCACCGGAAACAAAATATTTCTGTGAGCACGTGAAACAGTGATGCCCAATGCGATGTCTTTAGTGTGAGTGTAAACACATCGTCTTCACAGGAACTGACATAATAAGAAAGTAAATGAAAACATATTTTGTGAAATTATTCTTGCACGTGCTCAAGGGTTTTACTGGGTCTGAGTTTAAGTGGGCAAATTACAGCCTGTGAGATGCCAGCACACCATTAGTGATAAATGTGCCTCAGACTACTCTGCATTATTCATTCGTTATTCACATATTGATACTTGTCACTCATCACCTTGGAAGTTTCTGTGAATGAGTCCTCATATGTGACTAGGAACATCCAGCACAAACTACATTTTGAAAAAAAGAGTAAAAATTTCACATAAAGGGGATCAAATGATTTCATGTGATCATTCCTCAGTGCCATTAAAGCACTTCTCAGTTCATGGTTCTGAGATGGAAAGCATCATCTCATGTTCTTTTCTATTTCACAAATTGCTCATCAACCTGAGCAGTCCTGCTTCAGCACTATGTATGGTGCCAGCCTGAGCCCTTGGATATCATATCGAAACCCCAGCTGATAAAACATCACCTATCAACACTGTCTTCACCTTTCACACTATTTCAGTTGCATAAAAGTACAGAAAGGAAGGCAGAAATGAATCGAGAAACGACGCAGAAGGCGTTCTCATGTGAAGGAGGGCAGTGTAGCCACCCTTGGCCCAGGGACGGCCCAGTGCCAACAGCCATGTTCTGGCCATGCCAGCAGGCCCAGAGGTGGCCCAGCACTCTGCTAGCACAGCTGTGCTGCCTGCAGCTGCGGTGCAGGCCCCACGGTTGCCAGTTTTGGCACCTCTGCCCCATGCACCAGGCACACCCTCAGGGCACCGGGGCCCATTGGCATTTCTGCTGTGTTTATATAGCTTTGGGGAAGTCAAGGACTGGGCTCCACATGTGGGTCCTTTTTGCTGAATTCCCCTCCAGGAGTGCAGGGGCAAAGAGGAACACATCTTTGGTGAACACCTGCAGCCGGCAGTTCCTTCCTCAGGCCCTGAAATAGATTTTCCTCAGACTAAAGTAAAACAAGATACCGACTGTTCCCCTTCATACACCCCAAAATATAAATAGTGGTACTAACAAGAAAGAAGGTGAGAGTGAGATCAGGTTCCTCTGGGAAGCAAAAGCACTAACGTCTACTCTGGGGTTAGATTTAGCTTGCAAGTCACAACCGCTCTCTGGTGCCCCCAGAAGTGGCTAGGGCTCAGGCTACATAGCGTGTCAGGAGTCTCACACACAGTAAACTCAGACACACTCATCTCTAAATTATTTCTGTTGTTATTCCTAGTCCTGTGGATCTCTTTCAAGTCTTCTTATCCTCACAGCAGAGGCTCCATGGCCACAGACCACCTGAGATGGTGGCGCATGGTGGATGGTGCCTTGGTAGAGGAAGATGGGTACACACACCTGGATTGTGTTACTGCGTATGGTCTCCCAATAAATTAGTACTAGACCTAACTTGATTTAGGGCATTGCTAAGCCTGCAGGTTGAAGTGATGAGTGAAGTCATGCTTTATTTTCTAATCTACATTTATACTGGCTGTGGACAAGCTTTGCTTTTAGTCAAGACAAGGTGAGAGCAGTGACGCAGGCCTCAGGCTGAGTCCAGCACTGAGGGAAGCGCTGACTTCCCTGTGGGTGGAAGGAGGAATAATGCAACAGCATGAGCACCTGGTCAGAGCACGAAGGGTTGGGAATTCCCTTTGAAAAAAAGAGACATCTGTCCAGCATGAGCAAGGACTTGTTCGACAGCCTGCAGTACCTGTTCTGTACTAGGAAACCAACAAAATACTGCATATCACACTGCTGAGCCCTATGCGTCAAATGCCAGGTGAAGTGTTAAGCAACAAGAAAATATTCTCAACCACCAGCATGCTGGAAACAGCAAAAACTATTGGCTTTGGCACTTACACAAAACACATGCCTGGGTTGTCTGGAATAGAAAGAGCTTCAAAATGCATGTCTACCAGAGGTGTTGGTGAGAAGGGCTGGAAAGATGATGATGCTGGTCAGAAAAAAATTGATAAAATCCCATGTGTTGAGCTTAAAGGAAATCCAGATGGTTTCCTGATAATCTTGAGAGTGCAAATTTCAGATCCATCAGGCCAAAAAAGGGGAATTACATGAGATAGTCTTATCACAACTTTAGATCACTGGGTTGCTAGGTTGTAAGGTATTTTTTACTTAGCAGCAAGTATTTTAAATACTAACACCTGTACAACAAACAATTTGATATTTAAAACTGTATCCCCTGAAAGACTATTTGTCTCACTTCAGCAAATACCATTTGTCAAACAGCAAAGATCTTCACTTTTACTTTAGAATCATAGAATCATTTGAGTTGGAAGGGACCTTTAAAGGCCATCTAGACCAGCTCCCCTGCAATGAACAGGGACACCTGCAGCTAGATCAGGTTGCCCAGAGCTCCATCCAGCCTGACCTTGAGTGTCTCCAGGGGTGAGGCACCCCCCACATCACTGGGCAGCCTGCGTCAGTGCCTCTCCACTCTCACTGTAAAAGACTTTTTCCTTATACCAATCTACACCTATTCTCTTTTAGTTCAAAATCATTTCCCCGTCTCCTATTACCACCGACCCTCCTAAAGAATATGTTCCCTTCTTTCTTGTAGCTTCCCTTTACATCCTGAAAGGCCACTATCAGGTCTGCCCAGAGCCTTCTCTTCTCCAGGCTGAACAGTCCCAGCTCCCTCAGCCTGTCCTCAGAAGAGAGGAGTTCCATCCCTTGGATCATTTTCGTGGCCCTCCTCTGGATGCACTCCAACAGGTCTGTATCTCTCCTGTACTGAGGACTCCACATCTGGATGCAGGACTCCAGGTGAAGTCTCAGCAGCTCAGAGCAGAGGGGCAGGATCACCTCCCTCGACCTGTTGCCCACACTTCTTTTGAATGGATGCAGTTGTCTTTCTGGGCTGCAAGGGCACATCTTTACTGAAACATTAGGAATTTATATGGAGTCTTCCGGAGTTGTGAGCTCCTTCTTCCCTGAGCAGGGAGGTACAATCCACAGCCAACACACTCTTACCCAGTGATTTCTAGCAGTGGTTCTGAGCTGCAGACACCCAGGCATCCATTTTGTTCCCTTGGCAGGGACACAGTGCTGTGCTCCCAGTCGCGTCCCCTTCATACCCTACCTATGGGCAGCAATGCCTGGGATCAATCCTGGCTCTTTATGATGACTTAATTTCCAAACTTGTAAACCTAGATTTACAGACAAAGCATCCTTTCATCTATTATTTGACCACTAACAAGCACGTATCAACAATACCATTGTATGGGTCACACTAATCTACGCACCACGCATTCCATACAAAGAACATCTCTCTTTAGTCCCTAATCAAGATCTAGTGCTGGCTCTATAGGCTCTTTGGAGAAGAGACAGCAGGCTGAGCTAGACAGCACTGGCAAGCAGCCAGCGTGCAGGTGAGAGAAGAAAGGGACCCCTACCTTAGTCTCTGCCCAGTATCCCCATATGCCTGACCCCTTCCTGACTGTATGAATAAGAAGTCATTGATTTTCATAAAAGAGATGCTATTGAGCAACTACTAGGAAGTCATTAAGCATTGTAAATAACTAAAATAGAGATACTGTTGTCAAAATACACTGAATAATTACAATTTGTGATGCATGAGCTTTGCTGTGCCATGTATGTTAACTTACTAAATTGCAAAATTAATTCAACCACAAAGGGTCTCCCAGTCAACCATGCAAATTAGTACAGTTCTCTTGTAATGCTTTATATTTCAATACTGCCTTTAATCAGAGGATCTTAAAATATATTTGTGGTTAGTACATATTATATTTCCATGAAATATGTAAGTAGGATTTTAGCACACATTTCACTACACTCATTGCACTGTTCCACGTCAGAAACACTGTTGAGTGACTGCATGCAGTAGCAATAAGCTCTGACTGTCACCTTGTTTCTAGTTTACAAATGTGCTGGTCATGTGAACACATACATACATGTGCCTTCACTGTTACACTTTCCCTCCTGGTGCAGGTACAAAAGACACAAGTCGGTAGAAAGACATAAAGCTCCCAACAATCTTTTCAGAGATGCCTAATTCTTGCAATTTATCAGAGGGATCCTCAGAAGGAGGAGCAGTAAGGGAACTGACATGTAAGCATGTTTGTGTACACACATGGATGTACGAACTGCAAATCAGTACACGTCACATGCTGAAATCATAGAGTATCTGAGAAGCAGACAGGTAAGACTGAAATTTACCATTCAAAAGCAACTGCATAACTAACTTGCCTTGCTAATCACACAAAAGATTAATCACAGTGGAAGAGATTTAAAAATCCAATTTAGTTTTAACCAGGTATTCTTACTTAAAGGCTGGAAGGAAAGTATTATTTTACAGATAGTGATCAGAGACACCAAGAGACTCATTTTCCCACAGTTACATTGTAAGTCTGTGGCCACACTGGCAATTGCATCCAGTCAAATTACTGTTAATTCTGCTTACAACATCAGTGCCTAAGGACTACTGAGAACGGAGTGCCTTCAGTCACAGTAGGCTCTGCACACACCGAGCTGCAGTCAGCCCCTGCCTGGAGCTCTCACAGGCAAAACAAAGAGAGATGGAGGCTGGAGGAAATGCAGTAACCCAACATGCAAGCTGTTCAACAGAAACAACCTGGAAACAGAACATGGAAAGAGTTCCACTCTTGTTTACTTCTTGACAGGGTTTAGACAAAGAGAAAAGGAAAGAGAGAAGGGATCAATACGGAAAGATGTAAGGAGACACAGGTTAAGAGAACTAAAGATAAAACAGAGTAGACTTGGAGCAAATAGGAAGTGAAAGGACTGTGGGGAGTGGGAAGATGGAGCTGGAGCTCCAGTGAAAGAGGATGGGGCACAGAAAATCCTCCAGAACTGCAGCAAGCTGACACAGTATCTAGCAGTCCCCATTTCAGCAACTCTGGTAGCTGTTCCTCTCTGTGGTTCAGAGGAGGGACCACTTGTGTCCTAACATCCTCCAAACAAAAGAGCTCCCTGCACAACTCTGTGTGGAGGGAAGGGGGAGGGATGGGCACTGGCCAGAGCCCATCTACTTCCCCATCTCCTGACAGCCAGCTAGGCCCGGCTGCCTCTGCAGCTGCTCCACCAGCTACAGCTCAGCCACAATGCCGACCACAAGCCCACACTTCTTCTCTTGCTAGTTGGTTCAGGGCTTGCATATCTCACACAACTGGCCTGTTGTGAGCACACCACCAGCGTGCTGAACACTCCTGCTTCTACTCTTCCATATCCACACTGTTTCTCTTTCTGGCTCAGATGGACAGAAATTTATGCCACAGAGAAGTGAGGAAGAGAGGAAAGAGGAGAAGAGATGTTCATTTTTTCTGGCTTATCATGAGTTTTTAGGCCGGTACGTGAAAAAATGAAAGCTGCTCCTAGTAAATCCAACTGAATTTGAAGGACATGCTCCTGTCTTCCTGTGAAAGCTCTCAAAAAAGTCTAGAATACCTATATCTATCTAACTGAGGGTTGGTTACGTCACGTACCCCTCTCCTGCAGGCAAAGGGACACATATGTACAGCACATCATGGTTTACGGTAGCTGGAATAGAAGACAAAGCCAGTGACACCTACCTTCATATCTCTGTCCCCCACCAGAGGTCACAGAGTTCAAGGAGATGGATGTACAACCATTTCTTGTGGTATCCTGCCAATCCTCTGCCCCTGGGTCTGTTATGATTAATGCTGATCCACCACCTGGAGTCTTTGTTGGCTGTTCATACTGTTTTTCATGGCGAGTAACCATAGTAAGCATGTGTAATGGATCTCCACCCACATTTCTGAAGAGGTCTGGGACTGCTGGAAAGACAAGGTGAAATTAAACTGGGCCCCAGATGGCACCATGTAGCCGAGTCCCCTATGGATCCACTCTCTGCTGCAGGGCTTACAGCAAATGTTTCCTCTCCCTTGTGAGTATATTAGGAGCAGCAGCAAAGAGGGAGTCACAGCTGGGTCACTCAACAGTCAGCAGGTAAGAGAAGACATTTTCTACTCCTAAGCCACCCTGAATCCTGTTCAGCAGCAAGTTTTCAAGATCCTTCAGACAGTACGACACAGCTCACTGCCTCTTAAAAGGTGACCCTCAAACACAAATATCAAAGTTAGGGCAGCACGCTTCTAAAACATTTCAAACAGTTCCTTACAAGTCATCATTAAAATGGCCATTCATGAGTAAGAACAAAAACCTGAGCAAAGGTTAGTCCTCAAATGCTTTTGAAAAGCCATGTGCTTTGTTAAACAAAACCATTACAACGCAAGCTGCAACAATTTCCAACATCCAGAGCCAGAGATCATATAAAACTATCAAATTAGATTTGTACTGTAGAATTTCTACTAAAATAAAGTCATGCCTGATAACACCGATATACTATATACTGTATGCAGGTAAATCGACATTATCATTACCCTCCTGAGTGCAGCACTAAAGCAAGGTTTGGTAATCAAAGCAGACTGCATTTAACAGAGTATCAGAAATATTTATGACCTCTTTAAACAACTGCAAGTCGAAAAGCATGAGCGCTGATGATTCAAAGTACAAAAGCAGAATTTTGACAGCACTGTGTGGAAAGAGAATTATCCCTCCTTTTCCTTTTGGCACACCACCACCAGATCCCCTGCATGAAATCCAGCCCTGCAATAAATATGCAGGTCACGTACATCACACGTATGTACCCCCAGGCACCCAAAGCTTCAGCTGTTGCAAACTATCATAGCTTTCTTTACTTCAGCACTTCAACTGTGTGCAGCATCTGAGGATGTGGCCCAAAGAACGTACTCCATCAGAAGCAGGAATGTACCAGCTTTTAAGATAGCTTCTGACAGATTAGCAAGGTTGGGGCTGTCTTTGAAATGAACATCCTTTAGTACATGAGCTATCTTCAGCAGTTCTTATACAACAACAACCATCCACAAGGTGTTCAGGCCAGTGCCTACACACAGTATTGCCAGGCCACTGGTGCTCAGGGCTTACAAATAGTGACACTTCATTCACTAAACTAAAGGCCTCAAGCTTCAGCTGAGATTCAGAACTTCACTCCATGAAGATACAGGTTATGAGCTGTGGCAGTGACTAACAAAGGGTCTGGCTCCACAACAAATGCCATTGATTCTTACGCCTTCCTCCTGACCAAACTTTCTCAGACAGATGCTTTACTTTCACCCAGATGTCTTTGCAAATGTGATGAACAAGCTCCAGGTTTTTTTTTTGTTGTGTTTTTTGTTTGTTTGTTTGTTTTTTAAATGAAACTGGTTCATAAGAAGACACATCTACTCATCTGTTCATTCTCAAGAAGTGTAAACTCCTTAATTCACTGCATATTTAACTGGAAATTCCACAGACCTGTGATGTAGCCTGCATGCATCCTACCATGCAGAGGAACACTGCAATTTATTAACACATTAAGCAGTTCCATTAGTGGGAGCAACTTCTAAGTATTAACACAGCAAATCTTTATAAGCAGTGGTTAAGTCCTCCTTGCAGAAATTCCTGTTGGAACATCCCCCCTTCAGCTGCCATCTCAATGAGGCATCTCCCCCACCACAGGGCTCCTCTTCACTCCTGTTACAAAGGCTAACAGGTTAATTCAACCCAAAGAAGGCTTTTTACATGAAGCTGCCTAACACTGTCCCAGAGCAAACACTGTCTCTATCCAAATGACTCTGCCTGGGCAACTGCACAGATACATACATAGATTGGTAACGAGCAACAAAAAAGAAAGAGCATCTGAAAACTGCGTGCTGTTTCTACATCATGTTTCTTTTGTCTTCCATATCCTAAAACATGGAACATCATTCAAAGATGATTCGGGCAAAACCAATGTTTGCTTGCCAATGCTTTTCCTTTCAAAGACATTAAAAAATAATAATAATAGCTATGAAAAACTACAACTTTTTTAACAGAACAAAACCCAGAGGAAATCTAGGAATGTGTACCTTGGAGTAAATTGATGCATTCTGGAAATTATTAACAACTAGTCGAGCTCTCTTCTAGTAATGCTAGGATCTGAAGTTAAGGAAAAAGACAGTAAATTTCTGCAGTTAGATCTGAATTACACTTCTCTAACATTCAGTCCTGAATAGTAATTTTACAGTATGGTTTGGCCAGAGCAATTTTTCCGCTTTGATTTCTGGTTCTTTCCTGTGAAACTCAAAGAGTTTGTTAAAATTTCAGGCAGTTGTATGTTATTCAAATTTTATTTTTCTGTAAAACTGCCCAAAATGCTGAGTGCTCTGTTCATAAACACAAACTGAAAATTCAGTTTCCAAGGCTTTCTTCTGGAAAACATCGATTTCCTCAAAAACTCTCCAATGGAAAAGAACAAAAATAGTTTTTGATCTTCTTAGCTTTCCTCAGTGTGGATTTCATTTCAAAGCTGGGGTAATTTGTCACCCTTTATCCCAAATCTTGGAACAGTTAGTGAAGAAGATTTTCCAAATAGTTAGAGCTTGAAATAAAGAGGAGGAGGCATTTTAGTGGAGGTTGCATTAGTTATAGGTTCCCACTATAACTGCTGACCAAAGTCATCTAGTTACGACTGCAGCGTTGGACTCTGCAGTAAGGAAGGCTTGAAAGAGTGAGAACAACCAGCAGGGAATAAAAATCTTTTCAAAAATTTAAAGACTTCTATTAAGCATTGCCAGGTCCTTACTGATCAAAAAAAAAAAAAAAAAAAAAAA
>VXAB01006998.1:17047-55570 GCA_013399175.1 Odontophorus gujanensis
AAAAAAAAAAAAAAAAAAAGGCTGGGGAGGTAGAAAAAGAAAGATAGAAAAAAAAGAAGGAAAAAAAGACATATCTACTGAAAACAAACATAAATTGTGCCACTCAGTACCGGTCTATTGACTGCTTCACATTCCCCTCATCCCTTTTTATTTTAGCAGTAGTCCTACAGAAAATGAAACCAGGTTAACCTGTGACCAGCCTAGGCAAAGGAACCAGCGATGCATGACATGGAGAAGCAAAGATCTCCCTGCTTCCAAATGGGAGCCTGCACAACCGAGCAAGGCCAGCCCCATAGGATCAGTCCCTGGGGGTGGCTGCCTGTCTGCTGTGCAGGCATCCCTCAGCTGTGACCTGCCTCTTCCCTGCTGCTGCACGCGGGGTCTTTTCACACCAGAAAACGGCACTTATGCCAAATCGTGAAGTGGTTTTACGAGGTGGAAAGGCACCAGCTAGGGGCTGAAGAAAGGCCAATAAAAGTCTTCTAACTGGTAACAAAATAACAGATTTAAACCCGGGTCAACTGAGGTGAAGGGCAAGTGCATTAATCGCCTGTATTAACAGGGCTCTCCGTGCCTGCGGCAGTGCTCGACTGGGAAAGACGGTACATCTTACTGTAAATAAGACAAATAAACAGCAGCTACAACAACAAATCTTCCCACCCCCCCTCCCCCTTTCTTTTTTTTCTTTACTTTTCACTAAATAAGTAATCTGATTTTTATTAAGTCTGAATGGGGGCTGCCGGCAGAGCTGCGCCTGTTTACACGGCATGTGTGCCCTCACACATATATTACAGCCTGACCAATGCTCAAAAAGGAACTTCAGCCAGTTTTGTTCTTAAGTGATAATGAAAGAAATCCTCCCGCACGTGTTGCAGCAGTGTGAGTTGGCCATACCAGGACAAAGAGTCATGCAGATGTTACCCAAATGCTTCCATTAACTTAATCTTCCTCAGAAGAGCCCTTCTGCCGCCAAGTACTTAAGAGTGTCACTTGGGATTTAGATGCCATTTTTGTTCACTGCTGAAGACTGGTCATGTGTAGGAATCTGCAGCCCTGGTAATAGGGTTTAAAGAACACCATGAAAACAGATCACAGGCTGATAGAAACATTAAAAGATGCATTACCTTTTGCTAGTCTGCAACTGCTTTCTGGCATCAAAGTCTTCACGGCTGTTTGTTCTTGTATCTCTTCTAGAAGATAAGCCTAGAACAAAATAAGGATCATCATAATTACCTGAGATGGCGATACAGAAATACTATGTGTTTTTCTGCACATTATTTTAAAATACAGTATACAGTTATGTATACCATGATCAGAAATACATCAGGCTTTTTCAATTGTCCTGGCACACGCTGCTATCTCAGCACTGTATCCAGTTTTGCTTTTTTCCTTTTTTAACTCAGTTGTTATGTGGGAAGATGTAGTAGTATGAAATAGCAGGAAATAGTATGCGTAAATTTAACTTTTAAAGTTTAGGATGTGTTTTTGGAGAAAAGATTAACAAGTCCTATTTTTTCAACTTGTCTTTTTATCTCCGTTTTTTCATCTTGCATTTGCTTCAGCCAAGCAGCTCCAACAGTTCAGAAGGACAGATGTTCCAGCTCATTCTACTCCCAGACAAGTCAGTCTGTAAAACTGCATTTCTTTCGAAACATTAGTACAGCAGTTGAAGGCCTATCAGAGATTTTAAAGGGGAATTGACAAGGAAAAAAAGAAGCAAAATGTTTGTATCTATTTTCTATACTGGATTTCTTTATGTTGCAAGACCACTCCTCAGCAAACTGCTGTTTTAAACTTGTTTTCCCCCCTGTAGTTCTTCCTGGTTTGCAATGATGCGAACACTGCAGCCCATGCATGTAGGTGCTTTTCTGATATACAGGGGTGATGTGTTCTGGGATATGTTCAGTGAACAAAGGCATACCAATACCTCTCACAAGGACAGTAAAAAAGAAGCTTTTAAATATACCCCTGTGCTAACCGGCTAATCAAGACCTACTCAGTACGGACATTCAGATCACACAGCTACATTTCCTATCATCTCTGCTGATCTCCTCATGCTGATACAATCCTAGAAGGCTAAAGCGGCAGAAACTTTTGGTCAATGCTCTCAGCAACGACACATCTGCATTGGCTCCTTCTGAACTGCTTGGTGAAGGCAGAAAAATCAAAGAGAGTCTCAAGAAAGATAAAATAAGATCTTAAAAGTGGTCACTTTACTAAAGCGAGTGATTCCCATTGACAAGTCACTCCATGTGGGTGCAACTCTATTAATGCTGTAGCTGGGGTCACACCAACCCTTCTAAGTCAAACTTCCCAACCATCCCTGTTTACTGCTCTTTATCTCACACTACAGAGTTGTCTCAGCAGTAAGCCAGAAGTATGTGTACCTGGAGAGCCCTAGGTTACTCACTTAGATTACTGACATTCAGGACACAGGACCAGACTAGTATTAGTCTGAAGGATCCTGCTGAAACGTGCACAGTGTGGGCACCAGGTCCCAAGCACCAACAGCTCCTTACAACATTTCTGTTTCTGCAGGTCTGCAGTGCTTGCTGGTGCGGACGCAATAAGCTGTACTACGTTGGATGCGAGGCACATTAATATTAGGGCCTTAATTTCCAAGTTCTTCATAATGTACAAACATTGACGGTTGTGTAAAATGGAAATAAAACATTCACCTTTTGTGGTTCATTCATCTTACAAGGTTTAAGTCAGAACACACAAGTTTAGGCAAGTACAGAATTATGCCAGTATCTCTAATCTTAATAATAACTGACCAGACCAATTGACTGTAGCTCTTCTATCTGCTAAATGCATAGCTGCTTATGGCATAAATTTAGGTTCTTAGAATCCTATACAATATAATTTCTTCCTAAGCCATTTTTTTCCAAAGAAAACATGACTCTTTGCTAATGCTGCCAGTGTGAACTTTTTTCCTTAAAGTCCCAAATCTACAACGCTTATATACATACTAGTAATGCTTTTCACTTTCATGTAACCCAGTGTTCCCTACACATACCAAAGTGTTAGTCATACATCACCATTTTGAGATCCAGACACACAGTGGAGATCAAGAGCTTCACAGAGAAAACTCTTGCTTTTTCTTGCTTTTCTACCAAGACTTACCACAGGAAGAAGTGAAAGATGAGCTCAGGGTAAAAAATTCAGCTTAAGCCAGTTCACATGGCCTCAGACGGATGCCCAGCTTTATCTACCTGCCCATATCAGACAGTTTGTTTAGGGCACACTGGAGTATGTGACTTTGAGCTTTAGAACTTCAAAGGCATCACTAGAGATAGCGACAAGGTGCTTTAACATTTAACTTCAGCTTTTTCCCCTCTAACTTCAGCTATTTGGGAGTGAATCACTGAAGATTCCTCCACAGTCAGAGACAGGACCCTTCAGGGTATCACCTTTAGCTAAACTCAATCCCAGTATCACCTTTAGCTAAACTCAATCCCAGTCTTCAAGAAGGACAATTGACTGTGAAAATGGCCAGGTGCAGCAATGGGAAAATTCCTGCCATCCTAATGTCATGAGGAGTTTTACTGCTGATTTCAACATGAACTAATGAAGTTAGGCTTCAAGGCAGCTGTAGATACCCTTCAGTTATTTAGTTCAATTTACCGCAGCATATTATATTCTCTCCTTTCTCTAGCAGGAATTAAAAGAAAAAAGAAAAGATGATCACGTTTGAGTTCAGAAATAGAAAATGGTTATTGTGTTAACCTCCCTGAAAAGCAAGACAGCACTCAGTGAAAAGTGTATTAGGTCAAATCCAATTATTTAGTAACTCCAAAGAGGTCAGTAGAATTGCAGCACAGATGAATTTGGTCCAATGTTGCAAATTAAGAAAAGTGAGCTAAATTCTGCCCCAAGGCACATCCACTGAAGTAAGATCCTTTCTACACGTTAAGCAGAGAGGAAAAAAAGTAAGCTTACACCACCGAGGATCAAGTCATGCTTGCTCTGGCAGAGTAAATCTCTTACCAAATGCAGTGGACCTACTCCTTAATTTGGAGAAGCACGATTTAGATGTTTCTTTTTGCAGTTACATATAAGAATGTGATCACATTAGGAAGATTTTCTGTCATCACTTTTCCTTCAATTTCAAAACAGAATACACAGGGTAGGGGATATTATGAAATCACAGTATTGGACTGTATCCCAAAACAAGGATTACATTAAATAAAGAGGGAAATACAAGCTTGTCTCTCAACTGCGGTGCTCCAGTTTTACTTGGACAACTGTAACAAAAGTAATCAATCATGGCCAAGTTACAAATGTACACATATCTAACATGGGATGGAAGATCTTCTGGGAAAAATGTGGAAAATTTATGCCCTTCTAATAAAAGCAAAATCTGTTTTTGTTATTGGATGACTCCTCTATTCATCTAATACCTGCACGATAATGGACTAAGATAACCTCCAGCTCCAAAATACAGAAATAGTTCCTTTCTTCACACCCCTCAGTCAGTTGAACTTTCCTGTTCACAAAGCCTATCGCTCAGCTAGAAAGCAAATTCTCATCTAATATTATTCTGTGCGAGTTGCAGATATTTAAAGCACACTTACAAACTGCAAAACTACTTCCTTTATCACTGAATGTACCTGAGTTCATGAGCTATCAAAATCCTGTCAGAGGACTTTGCATAATTGGGAATGGAAACTGGGATCCCCATGGTGACCTAGTGCCCAGCTCTTCTTGAATTCCATCAAACACAGTACTCACCCACTTTTGAGCATGTCTCCACCACGCTCAAAGAAAGAGGACACCAATATTCAGTTTCAAGCTGAGCCCTGAATGAAAAATGTGGGAAAACCTTAAGGAAAAACTTGCTGCCTGGTGATAGTAGTTTATCTTCAAATATCATCTGCTCTTTAAATTTTCAGACACTAGAAGGACTAAAATATCACATACGTTTTACATTTTAATAAGGAAAGTCCTGGAAGTACCAGAAATAAATGGTATTCTCAGGGCCAAATTCTGCACCCTTTCAGTAGGAGTCAGGCGGAAGGAGTGGGAGTGAAGTCACTCTAATTGGTAACAAAGTCACTCCGTTCACTTCTAGTCTGGTTACTAATTTCCTTACTATGCTACGTGGAAAAGTTAACTGATCTTACAAATAAATTTACAAATACTTTTTACAAATAAATTGCCTGAATTTCCACACAAAAATTCAGCCCAAAGCTAAAATTTGCCCTGGAAAACGCTTTTTTTCAGCAGCTTATAAAGGCCCGCACTTTAAAAAGAGGGATTGATGCAAACATTGCCTCTGTATATTCTGTTGATCTTATGTGAGGATTGGTTTAACATTAGCAGTATAGGCAGCACAAAAACTCATATGGGCTGAACATTGCAGGGCTGCCAATTTAATTTGAAATGACTTGACAGAAAATCTCTAGGCCACCAAATGCTATTATAAAGCACTGTATTCTCATTAAAGGTCTGAGCCCTTTTTTTTCTCCCCGAGGGCAGACTCCTCGTGAGGCTGTCCCTCTGGCATAACATGTGATAGAGCTAATCTGTCTTCACTTGGACAGCACTGCGGATATGCAAACCCAGGTGGCACTAATAGGTTTACAGTAATAACTGTGGAATTGGATACAGTATGTTACACTGTGAGAAATTCCCACAGATCAATTTTTGTGGTGAAGGTTAACCAACAGGCATAGAGCCCCAGTATGCTTTTTTTTTTCTTCCCCCATGGGTCTGTTAACAATTTTATGGATTTAAAAATAAAAGAAGAGAGAATGTCCCATATTTGAACAGAGCGTAAATATTTAGCTTTTCAAGCATATCTACAATATACGTACATAAAAATGCTCTCTTATAAAGACAACTCCTGTTGTCAGTTATTTCAGTGCAAATCTGGAGGAATTCCATTGGCTTCAAAGAAACATACCAACACAAACTAGAGCAGAATATTCCCCAAAAAATGTATTTAACATAACATAGTGTCATGCCATTTTGTTCACACATTTCAGTGGCACTTTTGTGACTTTATTGTTGGAAATTACAATGAGAATAAAATTAGCTATATAATTAGAATGAGTGCACCATACAATTGAAAATACCCTTGTTGTAGTAAAGCATTATAGGCAGAGACATAAAATTGTGATCTGACCATTTGTGGTCATTAGAGATCCCATGGTACTCTTTGTGAGATTAGGGGCTTTAATCTCAGTGTGCTGGCCAAATTCCAGCATGGGTAATTACATTCTCTCTACCTAAATTCTCTGCATTTTACCCAAGGTGGCTGCATTTCCATGGTGCATGAAATGCTCTTTGCACGTGGATTTTAAAATTCTGTAATACCAGTTAGCATGAAAGGTGTTATACAAGATGTGATATCCCCGTTACAATTAAGTTAAAGTACATTCATTCCAGAAAATAGAAAAAGCCATCTGTCAATCAACCACAACATTTAATGTACTGATTAAAAACATCATTTCAGCTCAAGAGGCATTCCTGTATTGTGGTGTGTTACAGTCTTTGCTGTCATAAATTCCATACCCACGTTAGCTACCACAGATGGAATATGTTGTGAAGTTAACACAGCACTGGTGACTGAAGAGGACATATACAAGCACACTGCAAATTCACCCAGCTTGTCGGCCCCCTAACAGCACTATTACCAGCTCAAGCCAAAGCATCTGTCTTGCTCGAGACTAACAAAGAGATCTCCTCTAAGGAGTGTAATAATCCAAGAGATGCAGATCTAAAACAGAAAACAAAGTCCAGTACAATAAGTACCTTTCTCAATGAGCAGCCACCTGAGCAGGCAGAAGCAGGGTACCTGTCTACCTGCAGATAGGACAACAGGAGATTGCCTGCCCAAGCGATTTCTTTCTTCCTCAGATGATTCAGGTAGTGCCTCCTACTTCAACACCTACTCATCTTCACCAGTAAGCAAAGACATATGGAAAGAGGGATGATGTACTGTGCGTAGCTGTAAGATGGCTTTCCAGCTCATAATAATGCTTTCTGCCTATGATTTTGTCAGACATTTTGGTCCAGCTTTCTCAAGAAATGGACAGGCAGCAAAATAACATAGCATCAGAAGAAAAGGCAGCCACGAAAAGCACTCCCAAGCCCTCCTTCTACCAGCATCTGTTTGTCATATTTTAAATGCAGACAGCATTTCCATACCCAAGCACGGAATGACATCATTCAAGTAGATTTGAGTTTCATTCATTTAATTCATCTTCATGTAGTTAAAGGAGTTAAAACAAAAACTGTTCTAACTGCTGATCCTGTCATTCATGGGCCAGGTTAGGAGATGCCCACTCTAGTAAAATGGCATCTTTATTACATGACTGATGGCATTGAGACTAGCCATGTAAAATGCAACATAAATGCCACCTCAGAGCCTGGCCTGGTGAAACCAAACATAAGTATATAGAGACATATAGATATATAGGTACAGATATAGATAAAAAAAAGTGGTTAACGGACAAATCACTTGTGTCAAACAGCGCCGTAAGCGATGACTGACACTAAGTGCAGCTGGAAGCAGGACATCACTCATTTTCAATTGATATTTAAGCAGGAAATCATTTACTATTGATCGTTATTAAGCAGACACAGTTGTACTAAATTAGTGCAAAATGATGTGATGCGTGAAAAAAACACCTATCATTAATCAAAGTAATATGAAGTGAATTTAACTGTATACTTTAAACAGTTCTTCTCATTTGCTCAAGCCTTCCACACTGACCTACACAACCTACCTACGCAAGACACAGGGAACAAACATCTAATATTAATGCTGTTTTCTACATTCACAAGGAGTATCATTTCTCATATCAGAAAGTCTTTATACAGTGCTTTCTACTAAAAGATCGTTTGACAGCTGATACTATGCAACTGCTACAGCAAGCTCTTCTCTCTAGAGAAAAGCTGAAGTATTTCAGACACAACATCTGATACAGATTTTAATAGTCTGTCTTTTTAATTTTGATTCTTTGGACCACTACACTACATGTTTTGTTGTGGGATAATATTCTAACTGTATATGGCTAACTTGGATATCACAACTAGCATAGCATCTCAGTTCAAGAGAACAGCATTATCTTCAGATCACCCATAATCCAGAGCTTTCAAGGCTGACTCCATATGTAGGTAATGAATCATGACCTTTAAATTAGGGTCACAAAGCTTAAACACCCCACAGGTGTATTCCCACTTATGCTTTGCATTGCACAGACACAGTTCAGATCTGAAGAGATGTGATACAACATAGGCATCTCCATGAGGTACCCATTTGGAATACTGGTTCCCTTTGGTTCATGTCTTGCCAATAAAAATGGAAAGATACCTCAAGAGCATCACTCTAATCACTTCAGATCTAAATCAAGTCTGCAGCTGCCAGACCCTTGATGAGGTAAGCTAAATCCAAGACAAAAAATCTCACAGGGCTCAAACCCTAAATACATTAAACAGATAAATTAAGTCAGAAATAAAATGCTATGTTGAAAGTGTATGAAAAACAAACAAATAAACAAACAAACAACAACAAAAATGAGATGCAGAAGTAGTGACTTGTCCAAATCCCAACAGGGACCTCAGAAAAACCATGAATGGTTCTCAGAGAGCCGGCCTGGTACATTTGAAGATGCCTTTTTAATACATGCTTGCAAAGATGCAAGATCCTCAGTGTCTTATTGATCAGTTTTAACAACATATTTGAGCAACACAGGAAAAAATATACTTTTTTTTTTCCCACAAAGAATTTTAAACACAAAGGAAAAAAAAATGTAGTAGGATTTTTTTTCTAATTCACTTCTAAAGAAACGCCTTGTCTGAATCTTTCAGCTTTAGAGAAAGGTCTAACTGAGTTTAAAGCCAACTAATAAATTAGTTAATTAATGAACTGGCAGCTCCTGAAATGGTTGCCACATTTTCAGTTACCCACATTCAAGCCCAGCCTTTTATCTCAGTTCTTCTTCCTCTTTCAGTGAAATTTCCTATCACCTGTTCCTACAAAATCACATCAGCATTTGAATTTCAAACAGCTCTCCCTCCTCAAAAAAGATATCACAATCTTCTGTATTACAGGGGCTCATGAAACTATACTTTGTGTAGTTCTATTCTTTACCACTCCTCTTCTCCAGTGCTTCTCCATCCCCAGACATCAGTCAGCAGTCATCATTTTCCCCCATTATGCAATCCACTAATCTCCAGACTGCTGCTATCTCCATTGCCCAATACAAATCACAGTCCTAAAATCACTGCTCTGTTTTGTTCTGTACTCATTTATCTTCCTTTACAACCCCTTCCTTCCCTCTATCATAACTGTCAAACTGCACAAGTTTCCAAACATGTCCTCCCTCTTCCAAGCTGTCTCTAAAATGCCCCGTGTGAATCCTACTCCCATTCTCACTTTCTGCCCTCCTTTAGGTTTTGCTCTCTTGTTATTCACTTGTCTTTCACCTTTCTCACACAAAACACCTTCACCATAATGCTGTAGAGACAGTTTTAAATTTCCCTTAATACAAAATATGAGTACTCAACCTATGGTTTGTACAGAGCTCAATACCTGCTGTCCCACTCAGCCAAGATCACTGTGAGCTCAGTGGGGCAGCAGCATTTTCTCCCTGTACTTCTGTATAGCACTAAGTACTCTCCTGAAGCTCAGTAAATAATAAAGCAGTCGTATATGTTAATGTAAAGAGATAACACAGTAATAATGACCATACACATATGCAGCAACTTTTCTCCAGATGGATCCCAAAGCACTCTATACCATTTGCCAATTAACCGTACAAAACGAAGTATTTACATAGGAATCATTTCACCCACTAACAATGGCATGCTGCCAGCCAAGCTTTAATTGCATGGAGTTACACAACACAAATTTAAGACAGGAAGTGAAAATTCACGTCATATCTCCAGGGAGAATTAAGACTGGCATATCACAATTACCGTAACTGGTTGCAAAATGCAAATAAATCTTCAATGGAAACTGAGACTTTTTGCCAGAATTTTTGAAACATTCAAAACATTTTTATCCGATCAAAGAACAGAACCGTTAAAGACGCCTCAAAATCCAAACACTCAGAAAGATTGCTGCAATTGAAAAAAAAAATCTGGTGTAGTCTTGAATAGCTTTAATAACACTGAGAACTGGAGACCAGTCAGAACCTGAGCCTACTCTTCAACAACTGCCATAGGATTTTGCTCATTGTAAACCAGGACTTCAGATGACAGGAAATATTCTGTTGTGGAAATTCTAAACAAAGCAATTTAACTACGCACTCACATATCTATATTTAAATGACAACTTGAATGCATTAGCTTAATAAAAGCTGACCTAATTCCTGCTCATGACTTTTTCTACGCATTGACAAATTCACAGGAAGGCATTTTCTGTTAATATTTAAACGGAAGTTCCACAAAAAAAAGCAACACTTAGCTCTCAAAAAGACTTTTAATTGGGCGAAGTCCTGGCAGCGTTCAAGCCGCTCCGAATTTTTTCAGTAACTTTAACAGAGTCAGAGTTTCCCCACAGTTCACGGAATTGAGGATTGAATAATGAAAAAAAATATTTTGAATAAATTATTCACTGATTGCTCAAAATTTATGAATAATGTATTTGGAGGAGAGTATTCAACCATACATAAAGCTGGTCAAAGAGGGGCAAATGTGTTTCAGAGCAAGTTATTCAACAAGTAATGGGAAAAAAAGAAACCCAAAAAAACTATTCACAAATGTCATTCAAATAGCCCTGAACTATAGTAACTTGGTTTCCAGTTTAAAATGTTCTTTAGAAAAGTGCCAGGTTTTCATGCACACTAAGCTTTCTTTCATTATTTCAGATCCTCTTGTTTCTATTTTTCCCTTTACTCTAGCAAAATAACTTCTTTTTCCAGTACCACCAACACTGTTGTAGGCCTGACTGACATCCCAGTATGCAACTGTGGTACCAGGCTTTAAATGACTTCTCCCTTTGCCAAGAAGCATGAAATAGAGAAAAATGAGCGTATGTAGGTCGGAACTTGGAATATGTACCAAGAGGGGAGCAGAGAGGAAATCCCCCTCACGACAGCAACGTGAGTCAGAGGAAACGTAGAAGAGGGCAGAAAGAGGAGGCAGCCATGTTCTTCCACAGCCCTTCTTCTACCCACATCCACACCTGGACCTGCATGCTTAGAAGGACCTGGGCTGATTCTCACAAGAATTTCCAGGCCATTTCAAGTTATGACTTGATCCATCTGCCAACTAAGTTGCCATTGAAAATATACCCTGGCATTTGTTGCAATTATGCTTTAATAACTACAGCAATGTTAAATGTGGGAAATTCATTTTGTTTTTCTTTTTCCAACATGTATTTAAAATGCACTGTAGCACTCTAAGCTTGGCTGGTGTTACTGACTCAATGGGATTTTCTCAGAGCCTTGAGCATAGCATAGTGGAGTGCACTCATCTTTCAACAACTTGACACTTTTTTTCTTTTCCCAAATGCAACTTAAAAAAAATAAAGGTCAAATTTAAATAAACAGAAAGATACACAACCCTGCTTTACTCTTCGTTTATTTTTAAGCCATTTGCTAGCATTTAAGGAGGGTCTCTGGGTTATTGTAAACCACCAAGGTTTCACAGAAATGACCTGCTAAGTAGAATTAACCTGAAAAAGTGGCAGAGGTAGAAAAAGGCCTATATGGTACTCTGATGAATGCTGTATTTGTCTTCTTCATACACAAGGTATACAGAAATTGGTGACATTTATTGTGTTCTAAGAGCAAAAGCAATGCGAAGGGAAAGAAGCAGAAAAGATCAGAGCACAAGGCTGCATAATAGCTCTTCTCAAGACAAAAAGAAGTGAAAAAGAAGTGGATGTTTCTCATGCAAACCTGCTTCAGAAGAATGGAAAATAAAATTACATATGATATTTTCTCAGTTTATAATTTTATAATACAATCTGGTTCAGCATCTAGAACATATAAGCACCAGCAGAATGTAAATACTATAACCCTTGCAGCAATGTCTATTCTACCTATTCTTTCTGCTGCACCACCTCAAGTACTATTTTTATTAATAAAAGTTAAGCATAGTTTAACTATGCTTAGCTCCTTACTGAAATCTTATTTCACTGAATAAATAACTGCTAGAAATGACAAATACACAAGGTAGTGTGCATTGTTTCATTTCCACTTCATATACATCCATCAAGGCATTCACCATGCAGTAAAAGTTCACAGAATCACAGAATTGTAGGGGTTGGAAGAGACCTCTAGAGAACATCAAGTCCAACCCCCCTGCCAAAGCAGCTCCCTAGCCCAGGTTGCACAGGTAGGCATCATCAGAGGTATGTATCAATAGAAAGAGATTTATTTATTAAGCGTGGTTGTAAAAGTATTTTTTGGATCCCACTACTGTTTGTTGGCCTGTAAGAGAGATGTGAAGTCTGGAGCTGGAAAGAACCCAAGATCAAAAGTAGATAGTGTGGTTTACGGTGCAAGTCACTCCTCCAAAGGTATTTATCCATCTGAGTCAGACCTGAAGCTGCACAGTGCCAAAGACACAGTATTGCTGGAGGTGTTGTCTTTCAGCTGAGATATACAGCCCAGTGCTAACCTACGTGAAAAGCAGCAGAAGGATGAGGTCACGGCTGGGAAGGAAAGGCAAGCACTGCAGGGAACCCATGGATTGCCAAACAGCCCCAAGGCTTAGCACAGCCATTGTAGATCTCCAGTTGTCTGACCTCGCTGATTAGAGAGATGGGAAACTAGAGGAGATGGATGGGTTTTGTAAGGAAGATGAAAGAGCAACTGAATCCTGACAAAACAACCTTTCTAGGACCCGTTACTAATGTCAGCAGTTAGTTGGTATTTTCACATTTAATTTGAACACTGCCAGACCAAAGTCTCCCAGGCACAACCTGTCACCACACTAATTTCAACAGCGTTAGAGTGGGATACATTTGTTCTGTTTATTGCATTTTAAATTGCCATCATCTCCTCTTTATACTTGGAGCTTTAGACTGAGATTACTTCAGCATTCATTTCAAACAGTAGCCCTGCCACACATTAGAGCATTCAAGCTGCCATACATGCAACCACCCAGCCCCTGGCAGAAAAGAAGCCTTTTTCTTTCTTCCTTCTCTCCTGAGCAGAGCAATGCTCAGGTCCCATCCATTCTCTGTTGAAATGATCCCTCTGTGAATATCCCATTACCTAATATTTACCACAGTGGTGCAGAGTCCAAAAGGTAAACTTGAAAAGAGGCAATTTCAGCCCTCATATACAACCAAGAAATGCTTCAGGACCAGCATGCACATAGGATTCCCTGGCTCTAGAAGGACTACAAAAGCCATTCACAACATCCTTGATTCTACTTTATTTCTTGCACAATTAATCTTGGTTAGTCCACAAAAGGATTAATCAAGAAGTTTTACAGAAACAGCCACAATATTCTTTATAACCCTGCTCTTGCTGCCCTGGTGCAATCAAATTCCTATTGAAATCACTGGATATTTGGAGCACACAACGTTTCTTCCTAAAGCAGACAAAGGGGCAGAAAGCAGAAGAAAATCACATCAACAGACAAACCGATGACAAGGAACTGAATCCAAACTCCAGAAGTCCCATATCAAAATTGAAAAGGAATCATGGAAAATAATACCCTCATAAGCAACATGCATCACCCCTGCCAGCTCTTGGAATCTTGATGCTACCTTGCCTTGCTAAGCAGGCTGGCATAGCTACCTACTGCTAGGTACGGTACTGACACATTTCTGGAATAACAGTTTGGGAATTGTGACAGCTGCTACAGCCTTCTACATTCAGGAAGCAGAGTAAAAACAGCTCCACTGAAGTATAGTTTGTATTTGCCTTCTGTAGTAATGTTTTTAAACTGTATTTCTTCCAAAAGGCAGCAGATGTGGGCATATTCAGTCTACCCAGGATACTTTGCTATGAACCAAACCAAGGAGAACCTCCACAATTCCCAAGAACGACTGGTGCCAGGAATGAGGCTCAGTACCCATGTTAGCAGAAGTTCCCCCTTTCTGAGGCCAGGGGTCAGTCAGCACATGGCTGCAGTGATGTTAAGGCATCTTGTAAAATCTGCCTAGGGCAAAGAGATGACTCAGGCCAGGACTGAGCTCCTGCTTGTATCCTCTAGTCCTGCTTCAAGAAAGCCTTTTTGTGCATGATGCTACACCTCATTTAATAATAGTAATAACAATAATCTTAAATTTAAAAAACATCTGTTTCATTTTGCTTTCATGAGTAATTTACATTGCATTTGTGATATTTAAGTAAAAAGCCCTTGGCACCAGTTTTACAATCAGTGTTCTGAGAGGGCTGGTCTTTCCGTTTTTTATTTTTGTTGTTGTTATTTTCGCTGTTGTTGTGTTTTGTGTTGGTTTTTTTTTTTCCTCTTAAAGAAAATCAGGTTTGAGGTAGAAGCTTTTATATCCTACATCTTCTGAGACATATGTTCTGCTCTCCCACCAGTTATGAAGTGATTACTGGAGTGGCACAAACAGATATTTTTTTTTTTAACAAAGCGAAGGTGTGATTTTCTCAGGTTCTGTGAGAACATGCACACTTATTTTTACCAACCCAATCTGTTTTCCAGTAGTTTAATGTCCGCGGGGTTTATAAGGCTATCTTAGGTGTTGGATTCAACACAGTTTGCAGGGTGCTACCTGACTACGGAAAAAAAAAAAAAAAAACAACCACAAAACCACACAGAAAAAGCAGAAATAATGCATGACTCAAAGTAATTTGTAGACTGATTTAAATACACAGAAAGATTGACCTTTCTTCGCTGCTTGCCCATATACGGTTTTCTAAAGCTAAAAGGCCCTCATATCATAAATACTCTCTTCATTTTAGAAACATTATGGAAAATCTATCCCTAAATAAATTACATATATGGCCTGACTTGTAAAATTATTATTTTAACTCCACAAAAAGGAACTTGATTTTACTTAAACACTTACTGCTTGGAGCCATGCTTCTCATATTTCTTTCTTGCACCCTGCCTATTTAAGCCTGGCTATAAAATGTTATCAAAGGAACAGGAGAAAAGTTTTTATTTGATATCAGTTCACACCCACTTTTCAAGTACATAAATCCCTTGACGAGATTTCCCTACAACACAGTGTACAGAAAGGGCCCCCACCTGAACCAGACTCACCTCTTCTTAGCCCCAACCCAAACTTCATCATAAACACACTCATAAGAAGACCACACTCCTCAAAGCTAAGTTTTGGTCTGTTAAACTGGTGCAATTTAGAATAATCATTTCAAATGCAGAGAATTTCCTTAGAACCCGAGGAAGTGAGAACAAAATTTGGCAAGGATTATACAGGGAAGTAGTCAGTTAACATTTAATCCATGATGAAAATCCTCTGGTCTACCATCCACACAGATAATTTACATTGGTTTAAAAGACAGTGTATCCAAAAAATGCTTCACAGATGCATTTCAAGCTACCATTTCCAGCTATCATTTTAGCTCACAATATAGCAAGATAAGCTGAGCTATAGATTTCAGTCAGGTTGAACTGTATACATTTTTGCTTCTACAAAATGTTGGTGCATTTTGAGGTATATGACATCTTTGAGCAAAATGCCTTTTGCTGAAGCACAGAAACTTTACAAGTAGATAGATAGAAGCTCTCAGACAGACAACACACCTTAAATACTTCTGTGCTCCACAGCTTTGCTTTGTCAGTGCTTTTAAGACAAGCAGTTCGTAGGATATCTTGATGACAGAGAAGGGTTCAGTCCTCCTAATCAAGATTTTTCCCTAGAATAGTCTTCATCCTTACCTCTGTGCTGAGGGATCAGAGAGAGAGGTCAAAGTCATTAGTTCCTGACAAAAGCCCTAGCAGGTCCTACTAAGCATGCTCTGTAGGATTTTTTGTTGTTGTTCCATGTTATTTTGGATGAGCAGTACCCCCTCCGTGCCAGCTGGGATTTCCAGCACAGCCTCACACAAGTTAATCTGGCCACACCTCGCAGGGGAAGCGAGGTGCTCTGATTAGCATTAGAGGTGGTGGAGACACCGTGGCAGCCGCGGACGGGCACACTGCATCCCTGTGAGGGGCATCTCCCATGAAGTCAAAAGTGTAGCTGTGAAGTTGAAAGGAAAAAGGGGAGTGGGAAAAACCCTGCACATGGAAGCTTAAAAGATAGAATAACCCTTCTGCAGGAAGTATCTGGAGATAGGCTCGGTCGCTTCACCTATCACCTCTTACAATGCCAAAGGCACTTCCGACTTCAAAGTTTTCCTACAGCTTTGTTTTTCCCTGCTTGCCTGTTACAGTATTTCTTACTCATGAAACAGCTCCTCGGTGATGGAATCACTGATCGCTGAGCAGTTTTTCCTCACATGAACTCCCCAACCCATCTTATCCCACTCTTTTCTTTCCTGTTGTCTTTACCAAATACGTATCAGGCAGATCCATGAACAAATAAACACTTCCTCTTAATTTATGACATATGCTGAATTATTCCATAACAATTCAGTGGCCATCTCAAACATCTTGCATGAATCATAACAAGTTATCTTTATTTATTTTTACTACCTGTTTAATACCACCATTAAAAACACAATGGAAATTAAACCACCATAATCCATGCCAGTGCAAAATTTTAAGAGTCTGTTCTAGATCCACAGAGGCCAGGAAATTAAAAGAGCCTTAAACCCTGAGCTAATGCCTCATGCCCAGTTCGTTCTCCTGTGCCTATATATTGAAGTCTCAGCACAATGAATCGGTGAAGGGACAAATTAGGATGTTGTGGAACTGGTGCACAATTAATCAATAGGGAATCTAACATAGCTCTGATCAGACACTGGGCCAGAGATTCCAGTGATGAGTAATGCTGGGCAAACAATTTACATTTTAATTCAGGCTTCCCCTGAATTTTTGGCTTGAATTCACACTTTAAGTACTTTCAGGAAAGAAGGCTTCTGCTGAGGCATCCTAAACAAGGCAATGAATGCTGACAGCAGATTTAATTGCGTAGGTATTACTTAAAAATAGGAGGTCATATGTCACTATGCAATGCCAAGGTCTGAACCGCTTCTTGTAAAGATTACTAAAAATTACGAAGTCCCATTTATAAAAGCTGGAGCATACCAGACCAAATACTGCAGAGGATGTTTGTACTGATAAAGGGCTCACAAGATCTTGTAATCCTATATTCTAATGAAGTAAAAATATCTTACATGGTCTTACCATCAAATCAAACAGAAACTCATGCTTTTTTTACAAGAAGAAAAAGCTTGCTTTTCAAAGTTCCTTTTGAGGCAAGCTTGCTTTTTAGATTTACTATGAAATGAAACATTCTTAAGAGTGGAGATTCAGAAGAAATAGAGAAATGGTATATTCTTTCAACTGTAAATATCCATACTGAAATGACAAAGGAAAGTAGAAAGTATGTATGCCAAATCACTGAAAATAAATTGCTACATGTGCCGTATCTCGTACAACAGTTTTTATTACATTTTTGTTCATTGGAGATTGCTATAGAGATCTCTGCATTGCAAGTAGCCACACCATTTCAGTGCTTTGCTGTTTCAGAAGAGCAGATTTTCTTGATTAATAACAAAAGGTTTTGTTGGGATCAGAGCTGTTTCCCACCATCTCTATGCAAACCCGGCAACACAAACTGTGTACATTAGCATTTCAAGGAGCCTCCTATTAATGATGGCAAGAAAAGCTCCTCTCGGTGGGTAAAATCCATTTTGTCCTCTCTTGTGACATCTGTTCTAACTTTTAAAGCCAGAAAGGAAACTAGATAATGCCAGAGAGTCTTTTGATTTACTGTATTGGCACTTGTGAGGATGCTTCAGACTATAAAAGCATGTAACCCTAGTGGACATACATGACTGTGTAAATGTGAACATCTGCATATTCCCACAACATAGGGTGAATTGAAGAAGTAATTCCAAAGTTCTTTGTTAAATTTTAACTAGCCTTTTTCACTATTTTGTAATTATGCTTCCAATTACTTCTATACCATACAAAATTCAATGTTTTAGATTGTATTTTTATGTAAATGTTCAGCACTACATATGCTTTTATATTTCACTTCCCAAAAGCTGTTTTGTTTTGTTGTTTAGTTTTTCACAATGTTTGTAAGTAAAGACATTTAATCAAATAGAGCTGGAGAAACTGAAAAATAGCTAGCAAATGAAATAAAACCCCAAATAACGTAGAGTAAGAAAAAGTAAACTAAACCCTGCAGATTTCTTACCTCTTTACACCATCTGTGCAGTATTGCTCTT
The DNA here is from genome assembly GCA_013399175.1 of Odontophorus gujanensis. Lineage (NCBI taxonomy): Eukaryota > Metazoa > Chordata > Aves > Galliformes > Odontophoridae > Odontophorus > Odontophorus gujanensis. Next base: position 35,302 of record VXAB01006998.1, read on the forward strand.
AGGCCTTTTGCATTGGTCATCCTGGGAACAAAGCTGAAGGCAGATTCCAGCAGTTTTTCCATTCACTATTCATTCAGAGGTTCATCAGCTCCATATGGATCCAGCCAACTGCTGTGTTAAATCAGAGCCTTTTCCCAGAATTGACATGGTAATGAAGTCATGGTATTGCTCACAGAAAAGGCCTCCATAGGTATTTTCCTCTCTAACAAATCCAGCCTTTTCACCCCATTCACTCCCTAAAATTATCTCATAACGTTACAACATCTGTGAACTGGGTTTTTGCCTTTTAATGTCTAGCATGTTTTATTACATGACTATGCATTACATACTGTTTAACAAGACTCCTACACAACCAAGGAAATAAAATAAACTTGCACTCTTCTAGTTCCAGCTCAGATCATTTTGTCACCTCGCCTTTTAATTCATATCTGCTATATTTATTTTTGTCCAGATAGAGCTGTCCAGAGTAGTATATACAAGATGAACTCCATTTTTTGTTTTTTTTTTTTTTTCAAATCAGAATATGTTTTTAGAAATATTCCAGGATGACAAAATGCTTAACAACAAAATGGTAGGTCCATCAATATAAGTAATGGCTAAAAGGAGACTGTTACAGCTCACAACTATGTTGTAATAGTTTCCTTCCGTTCATAGATGTATGGATCTCAACTTTAATGGCAATGGTTCAATATTGGTGAAGTTAAAGAATGAATATGAGTAGGTTTTTAATATGCTATTTGCAATGAATACATAGGTACTGTCATGATATGACAACATGAGGTGTCTTTATTGGAAAACTAAAGCTTTCTCATAGTAATACTGTAATTTTAATAAATAACAGATTAAGTACAAAAGCAGGTATCATTTTAGATGTGTGTATCTAAGGTTAGCCACGTAGCAGCTAAAGAGATTAGTCAGTTACTTACAGTTGTTGTGGGTTTTTTGAAATGGTTTGTCAGCACATATTCAACTTCTGATCAATATGTATTGCCCTTCTGGTCTGCATGTATCATTTTACACTAGCCAACTCTATGCCCTGGTAGACTTTGCCATCTTAGATTGGCAAGCAGGAAGATATGGCACATGATTCCCCTCCAGCACCCTAAAATAACAGGGATCCAACATGTTAACTTAGAGGGAAGCAGCATGGCTAACAGACAACACATTGTGATCATCAGGCAAGTGAATTAAGACTCTTCTTAGAGAAAACATGTCAGATTTTGACTACTGTTCATAGTTCTGATCCCTGCATCCCAGGACAGATGTAGCAAAGATACAGCATGCACTGAGAAAGGCAAATGAAAAACAAACTGATTGTGTGGTTGCTCTAGGAAGGATTGGTAGACTAAAAAAAGATTATGGCTCCAGTTTGGAGGGGAGTGGTGAGAAAAGGAATATGAGCAAGGTTCATCGAATCACAAAGGTGGTATAAAAGCTGAAAGCAGATCTCTTCAATATACTTCACAACAGAGTAACATGATAAAACTAGTATGAGCAAGACTGCTTTAAAAGAGGTAAGAGTACATAACAGACTACCAAAATTCTAGAACTTGGTGCCACAGACAGACATATTGCTGATGCAGATTTGCTCCATCATTAAAAGAAAGGAGATAATCTGATGGACAGAGTCCATAAGCAGGTCATCAGAAAGAACTTTGGAGCAGAAATTGTGACATTTCTTACCCTCGCTCAGCACAAATATTTAATAATGTCTCCAGTAATAGAAGACATGCTTTACTAAAGAGCATCAATTTACAGATGTCTTATGGGGATGGCCCAAACATGAGACAATGCCTTGTGCAATGCAGGACCACATACCATCCACATACACTCATATCTCAAGTAAATGCTGCAGTGTAAGCAGGTGACCATGTCTGTGCTGGATTAGTTCCTGGGAAAAGTATTATTGTCTGTGCTTGGTGTGGAAAGGTGCACTATTATGATTCTCCAGATGCATTTGTAAAAGGAGCAACAAAAAACAGTATCCATTATTAATGGGCATGCCAAACAGGCATGGTTTTAATCCTGACATCTTTAACCCTTACATAATTAAGGCTACAGAGATCCAAGTCCGAGGATGCTCCTTTTATACTATATAGACAGGCACAGTCACATCTCCACCACCACAGTTATTCAGAAACATGACTCTGGATGGATCCAAACACGTTCTGGGAGGCATGACACCAGTCCCATGATAAAAAGAAAAAAGGAGTATTTGGTGAATATGTAGAACAGCCTTAAAATGCACGGAGTAATTTGGGAAAAATCTTTCTTTGTATAGTCATAGGAAGAAATGCAAGAAAAACGACATCTGCAAAGAAACTCTGCAAAGAACAAACATCTGGAACTTCTATAGCAGATTATGCAAAAGAATACCCTGCCCACAAAGACTTTGTTTTACCTATCCACGAAAAACAGCTGCTGAGTCAGTTAGAATCAGCCCACTCCATTTGTCTATGCTTTAGCTTTCAAGCTAACTAAAGTTTCTACCACTTAACACAATGCTAACTGTTCGAGCAAGACATACTGAGCAAAGACAAATACTATGCTACCTAGGGGCCTCTCTGGTCCCTCTGAATTCAGACAAAACACTGCAAAAGACCTCATCCTGTGCAGTGATTCTGGGCCTCGACACAACTGTTGCAGCAAAAATGTGGAACTGAGAGTAAAGCAGAGGCAAGTTTCAAGTCCTTGTCAGTAAGCCCTGCTTTGGCGGCCACATACACCAAAGGGATGGTTTCTACCAAGGTTTTCCACATGCCCTTCGGCACCACTGAGTTATGAAGAGGAAATGCAACTACTGTTCTCAAGAAATCACACATACCACCTCTGGAGGACATTATGGCTGCTCTTCTGCAGGCAGAAGGACTTCTAAGCAGTTCAAACACCCAGCACAGAGCTGGGCTGCTGACTGGGAGAGCAGCACAGGGGTGGGAGGGCAGAGCAGTGCTAGTGGAGAAGATATTCTTGCTGGGAGAAGACAGAAACAGATGCAAAAGAAACTGGGTATTCTCTGCGTTTGGAACACCTACTGACAACTGATTGCATCCTTTCTTGGAAAGAGCTTTTTAACTATTCAAGGCACTTTAGACCTCTTTATTCTCAGCTCGGGCTGTTTAAATACAGCCTGGGGGCATAGATATATGGCATTGTGTTGCAATTGCTTCTCCAATATTTGCAAAGAGATTGTTTATCTATTATCTAGGTGCTATGCATCTCCCCCGCTTGCTTGTTCCTATAGGCTATTATTAGGAACAATGCAATCATGCTAGAAAGTCTTTTAACTCAGTATACAAACATTGTCCTCTGCATACAGCTCATACAAACTATTTACAAAGTTACTACACCTATTATCCTGATTGCAGTGGAGCATCCCCTGTCTGCCACAAAGCTACAAACCCTCAAAGTTGATGTTTGCATACTGCAGTGCTGATGAAGGGAAAAGACAGCCGGTTTGGATAGGGATGCTGGCACTGTATCAGCGCGGTGTTCACTCCTGGGTCAGAGCAGCTCAGCCGTTTTCGCACACAGCACTGCTGTAATACGAAGTTTGAGGAAGAACTAGAGGTAACGTTGGCTCTTCAGCATGTACTCCAGCTCCCCTGGCTTTCCCGTACCTAATACGGCTTTCACTGCCATTACTTAGAGTATGGGCTGTTTGACTCAGTGACGCTACATGACACAGGAAAACATTCCCCTCCTCCCTTCCCCAACAAGTTAGAAACACCTTGCCCTTCAGTCAACCACAGCTACCAGATTTGTATCGAATGAAAACTAATGGGAAGATAATTCTGGTTGGAATCAGACCACAGAAGTTTATAAAGGAATTGGACACCCTGCTCAGGAAATCAGACGTTGACTGAAATAGAGCCTACTGTCAGCCTGCCTCCCACATCTACTCAGCTATTTGGTGCAACAAGTTACTCAGTTAATTCCCATTTTACTAATGAGCTGGGAGAAAAATCTCCAACATGAATGACAGCTCTATTAGCCTCTCAGAAGAGGAAACAAGCTACCAGACACAGAGGCTGCAACATTTTCCCAGCAACAAGTGTCTGGAGGTTTGAGGCACAGAAGCATACATTACTGAAGAGCTGACACTCCCCACTACGAGTGAAAAAACAAGGAAAGATGCTGCAGGCTTCTCAGTCCTGAAAATGTTCAGGAGTATAAACACTCAATTTACAGAATGTAAAGCAAAATATGAACTGTGTATAAATGTAGGACCACAAGATTTATTTTTTATCAGCTTAGCTTGTAGAGTGCCCAATTCTGTACTGATAAAACCAGTAGAAATCTTTCCTTTGACTTTCAAGGTGTGAGCACATCGTTTCTCTCTTCCATCAAAGAGGCTCTTACTTTTCACCTCCCTTGCTTTTGGTCCAGCATTCAACAACAGTCACTTAATGATTCTTGGAAATCAGCAGTAAGGATACCACATTTCTTTGCTTCTGGGCTTTCTCTCGCTTTATTCCTTCTCACCTACAGCTGGTTGCTAGTTAGTTTTTTTTTCCCATTTCTAGGTGTTTTCAGCTTCTCTTCTTTTGCTCCATTCCACAGTCACTGCCCTTGCCTTGTCCTTCTTCACATTCTTGCTTTCCACTTTAAGTTCCTGTTAGGTACGCTTCAGCTAAATCATTACTTCCATTCCAACTACTACCTGCAGCTTTCATTTGCATCAGCCAACAGCTACCTAATATTTGCTACCTACATTTAATCCATCACAAGCTAAAACAAAAAAAAAAAAAAAAAACAAAAAAAAACAAACACTTTGTTCTCTCAGTTGACTAATCCCTGAAATGATTATTTCAGGTATTTTGTAAACTTAATATCAACCAATACATAAATCAGTAAAGAAATTCAACACAATTAATGACCAGCCATACTTCCTAAACTTAATAAATAAATAAGCATTTTGAGTTGTTACTTCAGTGTTTATCTTCAAGGTATCTTTTTTTGGCCCTCCATAAGAGAACAAGCAGTTCAGATAAGCATTACTGCACAGAACAAGAACACATGTGTAAAACAAGGTCCTCATTAAGAGGAAATTTCAGTGTCCAGGCTCCCTACCAATATGCCAAGAAAACCAAGATGAAGGACTGGCAGGAACTTCAGGCCTGCTGTATACATTCTTTTGTAATTTCTTTAAAGATGAGGTACGAGAAAATATGCTCAGCTGTTCCATAAAACTCTTTAAAAAGAAGGAAAGTTTGCTTTGAAGTTCACAAACTTGCTGATATTTTAGCTTGTGGCTGTTATATTGAACTGCTTCTTAAGTGCAGCAGGAACAATCTGTTGCACTTTTAAATTAAGAGATCTATATACCTGCACTGCTAATGACACTGTCATTAATAGCAGAGGGAGTGATTCCTTCCTAAGACCCGATCCTGCAGTGCTCAGGAGAGCTCATGGCTGGATAGGGTACCTAGCTTCTACTTTCTCTTCTTTACAGTTTGTTTACATATGTCCTTAACAACTTGCTTAATTTTACATCAGCACAGAAATGTCACCTGCCGTACAACTGACCAGCTAAGAGTCAGAGGCACATCAACAAAAAGATACATGTGTTCATTCCCATTTTGGGATTCAGCCACCTTAGCCGCAATCACTGCAGAGACCTGTGCTTGGGCTCCTTAGAAGCAATGGCAAGCTCTGAAGAAGAAAAACAGAGAAAATGTTCCAAATCAGCAGCAGAACATCTGAAAATCACGAGGATATCACACAGCACAGGGGCAAATGTGCACTTGAGCGAGCATTCTTCTATCTGCAGAGCAATGTAATGAACCTTCAGTTCAATTCAGCACTTTCTTCCTGAACTGGTATCACAGGCCATTCCACAAATAACAAACACACAACATTTAGACAAATTTATCTCCTTGAGTATGAGAAACAATGTTAGTGTGTATCTGTAGGTGTCAGTTTGTGAGGACTGATTAGACTGATGACTACAGTCACTGTCATTTGAGGGGTAACTGGGTATCCAAAACACCTATTGGAGGGCTGGTGGGGATGGCACACCACCTATGGACTTCCTGACCAATACAGAGCAGCATCTGGAGGCCAGATGCAAAACTAGAGGACATCAGATAGTGCTGGACTCCTACATGTTGGCAACTAAATCTAAAACTAATAAGCCTCTATACACTGGTGTCTTAAATCTGTAAGGTAAATCCTACCTTTACTTACAGTAAAGCTGTGAATGAACATAAGATTTTAGGGGGCACCTTCTTAAAATTTTATGGGAGACAGCAGAAGACCCACCACAGTTTTTGTTGAGTTCCAGTGTACAATTAACCTTTACAGTTGCTTTACATTTTCAAGGGCTGTCTTAGAAGGAAATGGCCTAGAAAATCTTTCTTAAGAGAAATCTGGAAAGCCTAAATACTTTGAGAAGCAGAAAAACACATAGGGCCATCACATCTGGATAAAGTGTCACAAGAGCTTCAAAAGCATTACATCTGAACTAATAATTCTGGAAAAATCCACCAGAGTCATCTGAACTTAGAGAGACAGCTCAATATAAAATTGAAAGGCAGAGACATGTTGTGTGATCACACCGCAGGGGACAACCCTGCAGAAGATCTTACGGATGCTTAATGGGAATAAAAAGGTGTATTCTGCAAAACAAGACAAAAGCTGCAAACAAAATACACTGGGCTGTAAAGCCTGCAACTCCACCAGAAATATTCTAAAGCAAAGGCAGATTTGGAACTACATTTTCAGGCAGCAAGATACTGCTGAAAAGCCTCAAACTGTACAGCAGGGACAGACTGGGCAGCTTCTCCTCTACAAAGGTACCTCAACTGGGTTGGGGTAAAAGAGACTTCCAGTTCTGTTTCTCATTAGAATTGCTAACGCTCCATTTGATGTTTACTTAGTTTATTCTCATCCTGCACTGTCCACATCTGGCACTACACTTTGTATTTATTCTAGCCAACATATATTTACTCATCAGCTGTGGGCTTTTTTTTTTTAAGCTATGGTTGAGATGTCAATTTCATTTTAAGCCTGCACATGCACTGATGGATACACTACCTGCTAGCTGAGCTTTCACATGCTTGCTCTCAGGCCAGCTTTTTTTTTTTCCCTCTCAAAGTTGAAAAAAATGTGAAGCCTTTTTGAGGCCTCTCAATTTAGATGAGAAAATGGGGCATTATTGTAAAAATGCCTTTTGACATTTTTTTTTGCCCTACCATTTTAAAAAAGCTCTGAAATTAAACATCTAAGTACTTCTTCAAATACTATCATAAACATGAAAAAAGGCACAAGACTTTAGGAAAGGTGAAGGTGCAGCACCATTCTGAACTGAGTACATACCTGTAGGATGAATACACTGAATAAATAGTACCCAAACAATATAATGAAGATGTACAGCATATTTTTGGACAGATTATCCAGATGGTATAAAGACACCCAAAAAAGTAGAAAGGGCTCACCTATCACCAAAGGTCAAGGCCCACCTAGAACTCCACATAGGAGGGATCTCCAACAAGAGATCCTTCCCCAGTGGTGGTCAGCTTAAATGTGGTCTGGGAGAGGTGGAGCCAGCCTCCGCCCCTTCCGGTCACACAGGTGCATTGCCTTCAGCTGTGCTCCTGTGGCTGACTCAGTGCTCACCTCAGTGACCCATCAGTGGTTCAGGCCATGATTCAACAGTTCCCATACAGCACTCCAATGGGAGGGTAAAGTGTGTGACTTTGAGAATGCTTAATACGTCACATTTGCATACAAATAGTTAGAGAGCACTCAAATGAGTCATGAAAATACACATCATTTCTAAAAATAGGTGCATATGTTAATGCAGTGGTAAGATTGAGATTGTAATTTAAGATAACCAGAAAATACTTACTGTTCTGGACCTCAGCTTCTCCACATTCTTTATAAATAGTACAATAGCCTCTGAGCTATGTAATATTTGTTCAATTCAGACCTTGCCAGTATTTATCTATATAAAGCTTTGATATATTTTTTTCTTGTAAGGATATTCACGGTGCAGTTCAACATCATTTTTCTTGCATTAATAACAAAGTATGTTATATCTATATCGCTTTCTATTTTGCAGACACCATGTCTGCTGACTTTCTTATCCTCCCTTCTAGAGACAACATATGAAAACAGCACTATGCAACGTGTTGGCGTTTTATCAGAAGCAGGGCACAGTGCAGTGCTAACCCTCCAGTTACACAAAGCACTGCAGAGCCAAGGCCCTTCTCTTGAAGATTCATCTCCTTCCTACCCACTGGAACCACTAAGGCAGTATGCTGCTCCTTTACAAGCGGGTAGTCAGCCCCAAACCAGCATTCACAGCAGGTAGTGGGGTGAGCTGAAGGATTTGGACAGCTGTAACTGGACAGCATTTCTGGAAGTAAAACAAATCAGACAAACAAAGAGGAAGTTTAGGGTTGCCTTGGGCCTGGAATAGGCAAGATCTGTATTTATGAAAAACATCCAGCAAAGGAGTGATAATGATATCTATGTGTCATAAATAAATTCTGTATCCAGGCAAGAACAGAGACTTGGGCTCGGATGGTCTGGTGTGCTGCTCAGGAAAGTAGGGCAAATGCCAGACAGCTGGGTTTTATGTAGAGAGAATAGAAAGGAACCACCATTTGTTTTGGAAGAAAGCTTGAGTGCGTGCTTGCAAACTTGAGTTAAGCAGTATCAGAAGATGATTTAAAATGATTTAGGATGGGTACAGCCTTCTGCTGCTATAATGACAGGAAAAAAAAATAAGAATAAAAATTGAGTGCCATTCTTTTCCAGGACCCAGCTTGGAGGGTTCAGCCTCCATTACAACAGTTTATAAAAGCTAATGTAATGTAACAAAGAGCAGAAAGAACACAGAGGATTTTTCTCTCTAACTGGAACAGTGAAACTACTGAGAGATTACACTGACTGTCATGCTCCCCTTACAGTGATCACACACACCCACCTCTGCCGCAGGTAACACTTTCATTACTCTATGAGAAGACATCACGTGAGGACTGCAGGAACTAAGTACTGCCTGACTTTTGCATCTGTCATCCCTGCAAGCTGCTTGATTTTAAAACAACAACAACGACAACAAGCAAACAAAAAAGCAAAAATGGCAAGGTAACAGCTTGTGTTTGTTCTGTCATACCCCACTTCAAGACCCCTGACGCACGGAGAGACAGACTGCGGGTCAGGTTCTGCTCTGCCCTGTTCTTTCTGTAGTCATTTACACCTGTACAAACTGAGTGGAAAACATGCAAAGTGGTACCATTTTGTTTTGATAGTGTTTTACCCTCACTTCACAGGGGTGAGAATGAATAGACAGGGTGCAAGGCAGTGGAGAACCGGGGATTCTGTATATTAAAAAACAGCGCAGACAGCCACAGAAAGTGTCAAACACCATACAAAAGGACCACTCATGCATTCATGCTCAGCATCTGTGATCTGGACAGTATAAACAGAAGTCAGTATCTTTGTGCTGTGTGGAGATTATCGGGTTTTGTTTATATAATGTAAAAATCGGCAGACCTGCAAGGCCAAATGTTGCAGGGTGCTTTGCAAACACCAGTCTCAGCCGTTCGCAGCATTTCAGAAGCCTCCCGAGCGTACACTTAGGAATTCCCTTATTGTTGGTAGATGGAGAAGGCTATTGTCAGATGACAGCTTCTGGATCTCTGCCACATGATGCTGAAGCCTACAGTTTTAATTAAAAACCCTAAAACAATTTGAGGAATTGCCCGTCTGAAGCTCTGATTAGCTGGGATGCCCGCCCCTTCCAAACACAGTTAGGTGAGTAACAGCAAATGGGAAGGAAGTCTTTTCGACACTCTGTAAAGGGTTAAGATCAGTGGCTGCATATGCAAGAAAGCCACCCCTTCCCCAAAACCACCTTTGCTGCTTGGAGCCAAGACCTGTTAATGTCTTCTGAAAGGGTGGATGCTGACACAGTCCCTTGGTGAGGCCAGAGAGCTACATTCACAGATGTGCAAAAGTCAAGGAGAACAAAATGAATAGGGTGGCTCAAAGCAAACTGGTGGAGCTGTGACTCAAGGAGAAGGAAGGTAACAACTGGGGGGCTGAGAGCTGCTCTTATCTGTGTCACCTTCCAAAGACAGCTTGCGATTACTAAAAAGGCATTAAGGCTTTGTCCTTCCTGGCAGGAAAGGAGCTGATATGAAAACCACAGTAGAAATAACACAAAAATGTTTTTACATAGGCTGGCTAGAAAACAATTTAACTTGCACTCTGGTCATTATCAGCAGTGGCCCACAGGCATCAGGGTCAAAGTGCATCTCAGAGTGATTTGAAGGAGAGCAAATGGAGAGAATTTTCCAGACTTTGTTCCACACGTGGAGGTTAGGATACAGGAAAGCATGAAGATTTCTAGGTGGGAAAAAGATGGTAAAGGCCGGCGTTGCAAGCAGAGCAAAGGTCATGTTCAGCACTGTGGTAAGTTAACAGAGCTGGAAAGAAGGGATGAAGAGTCTGAAATAAGAGCAAGGTTCTTTGTCATCCCAAGCATGGGAGCAGAGGCAGTAAGGGATACAATGTGACGCCAGCGGGTGTAGATGTGGGTTTTCTTCTTGTTCAACTATACGATTTGTGAACTGATTGCATTTGCTACTGTTTGGATGAAAACCCTATACACCCTGGACTTCATGCTGGTCTTCCTCACACTACAAACATGCCTGAGAGCTATTAAGTAGAACAGCCACCAGTTAAGAGTTTAAAGCTGAGCTCTGACAGAGTTTCCCAAGGTGCTTCTGAACGTCTTCGGACAGTAAATTCATCTTTGCCTGCTAAACTAAGACTTTTAAAATAATTTAGCTCCCAAGTACATAAAATAAAGCGATTATCTTGTTCTTTACAGTCTGAGGGAAGAAATAGTATAGAACAATCTATGAGTCTATGAACATGAGCAGGCTGGCTACATGCAAGTGGAAGGCTTTAGACAAAATTTACTCACCACCCCTCAGCAGTGACAAAAAATTCCCTCTCCACTCTCACAGGCAACTGTTCTCCCAGCCAAAACCCAGATGAATACTTCATATACATCCACAATTGCACCCAAAGCTGAATTAAAAGCTGTGAAGCTGATGGGGAAAGTCTTCCTGGGTTTTACTGTCTCTGCATCAGGCCCCACATGAGTAAAACATCAAGATTATTGTGTCTCCACAAAACAAGTATCTACAGCCTGTTTCATGTCATTCCCACAGCCACCCCTGTGCAGCCACATGGGCAGCCTGCTTATCCTATAGAGGAATGTACATTTGCAGCTTCTACACATGTGCTTGACTCTCCACAACAGAGGAAAAGAGAGCAATTGGTATACTGCACATTGCTCCCTGAGCCAATTTGAAGGTGTGTTTTTGTTTTCTCTGCTCTGTGTATGAAGCAGAGTATCATTGCCTCAAATGGAAATGCCTTTACCAGGTTTAAAATAGGAACATCTGCATTACAGCAAAAATAAAAAATAAAAAACCACACAGACAGCAAAAAAATTACCTTAAACTTTCCCATGACATTTGTTTTCCTTGATAGAATCTATACAAACGCTATCAGAAACAGAGCAGAAGCTCACATAAAAACAGACAAAAAAACAGTGAAGCAGAACATAGCCACTTATTATGTACTAAACAATTTCTGCAAACACAGTCAAATACCAGCAACTATTCTGAAGTTTTATATCACATGTAACTTCAAATTGATGCTGGTTATAATGGAAAGATCCTGTACCCCAAATTGCACTGAATGGATCCAGCTCAGGAAGAATGATTTTCTCTTCTTGTGGCACTTCTTAGTATTTCAGATGTCTTACTGACTTTGTTCAGAAGAAACCCAAGAATATTCTGAGCATTTTCTGAGGAAATTCTCAGAGAGGTGACCTGATGTTTAGAAGGTCTGTCAATGGCCAACAATTCACATCCTGTTTTTCCCTAGTTCACACCACAACTGGTAATTTCCAGTGTTTCAGATGAATGCCCCAGACCACCAGTTCTGGAGTCTCTTCCGTGGTAACTTTATGTGATGGTTTTTGTGGACCTCATTGCATCAATCTTGGGCTCATGTCCCAGAAGTCAGGAGATATATCTAGCATGGGTGAAAAGCACCATACATTGTCCTACCTATAAAAGGGCAAGAAACGTCTTCAGAAGCATTCACTTTCTGAATATTGTTCCTTATTTTAGTTCTTAATTTCAAATGAAATTTGAAAGAAGAAGAAGAAAGAAATGGTTAGGGATATGAATCTTGAATTTTCCTTCTCTCCTGTTCCCATTTAACCTTTAGACCTCCTTGTTCAGGCTTCAAGTCCTCGCTCAGCTGTGACTGGTACCTTCCCTGCTCCTCCAGCCCCATCATGCTCAGCCCAACCGAGCTGGTGTTATCTTTCTTCTCTCACTCTCTGCTGGCTTCACTTGGTTCCTGGCAGTCACCTCACCAGCTCTGCACCACCTGCGAGCTCCTAGCTGGAGACCAGGAGCTAAAATCAATCTGCAGCCTCTGAAAAGCTTACTGGAAATTGGGATGTCACTTATTGCAATAAGCATCTGTCAACCCATGAATCATTTACTAGAATATACTCTGTCCTACCCTCAAAAGGGGCATTCACTTTTCAAGGAAAAAATGATAATCTGTTAACTTTAAGACAATGGTTATTTGTGAAGCAGTTGACCAGAAAACATACTGGTTAATAACTCCAGTTCTGGCTGCCAAGCTTGTGATAGATTGGACCTGTTACTTCATAGTGCTTGGCATTTTCATTACACTTAAGATATTTAAGAACAACTCCCACTGACTTCCCATGTGGTAAACAGTCCCCTGACCAAATTCTGCTTGAAGTGACTTGTCCATCACAGTCATCTCACAAAAAAACCTTTGTGGCAGACGCATGGATTGAATTAATTCCTCCGCAGTAGAATTCAGCAGTTTTATGGGTGTATCTTGCCTCTTTACAATTCTTTGCCTATGCTCCCTACAATAACTGAGGCAAGGCTTCCACTGAAGACAGTCTCTCTCAACTACATAAGTCACATCTGTTCAGCAAATGACTAAGCAGTCCTATAATCAAAGACTACCACATCCAACAACAGGCTGAACTATGGATCAGAAACACAAGAAGCTTACGACTATGAGCATCTAGCCTAGAGGTTACACATTGTGCTCAGTAAATCTTCAGTACTCCACAAGACCATTACAAGAACGTGTTCTTGGTGAAAGTACATTAATCACCACTCATTTTCCCTCTGTTTCAAGTGTTTTAACTAAAATGTGTCAACTCCCACAGAAAAACATAAAACAAAGAAAAACAGAGTTTTCAGTTGTCTAGAAAGTCTGAGAACCAACCCTGGCATAGTTCATCTGCATGAGGACCACAGTACAGTTTAGTGGGGCAATACTGATGGTAGATGGATGTTTGGAATAGATGATCTTGGAGGTCTTTTCCAACCTTGGTGATTCTGTGATTCTATGATTAGTTACATCATGTTGACACAGTCTACCTAGACTCCAGCAAAGCTTTTGATGCTGTCTCCTGAAGTATTCTCCTGGAGTTTGCTGAGTAAAGAACTGGCTGGAGGGCCAGGCCCAGAGAGTGGTGGTGAATGGAGTTAAATCCAGATGGAGACCGGACACCAGTGGTGTTCCCAAGGGGTTGGTACTGGGGCCTGTCCTGTTCAATATCTTCCCTGATGACCTGGACAAGGGCAATGAGTGCACCCTCAGTAAGTCTGCAGATAACACCAAGCTGGGAGAAGTGTCGATCTGCCTGGGGGTAGGAATGCCCTACAGAGGGATCTGGACAGGCTGGATCACAGGGCTGAGGCCAGCAGGATGAAGTTCAACAAGACCAAGTGCCAGGTCCTGCAGTTTGGCCTCAACAACCCCAGACAGTGCTGCAGGCTTGGAACAAAAGTACTGAGGAGAAGAAACAGACCTGGAGGTGTTGTTGACACTCGGCTAAACATGAGGCAGCAGTGTACCCAGGTAGCCAATGGTATCCTAGCTTTTATATCAGGAATACCACTGCCACCAGGAGCAGGAAAGTGATCACCTTCCCATACTCTGCACTGGTGAGGCCACAGCTCAAGGACTGTGTTCCGTTTTGGGCCCTTCCCTACAAGAAACACATTGAGGCCCAGAAGCATGTCCAGAGGAGGGCAGCGAAGTTGTGAGGGGTCTGAAGAGACTTGAGGAGTGGGTAAGGGCACTGAGATAGTTTAGTCTGGAGAAGAGGAAGCTTGCGGGAGACCTTAGAGTTCTCTACAATTACCAAAAAGGATGTTGTGGCAAAGCAAGGGTCCGCCTCTTCTCCCACGTAATTAGCAATAGGACAAGAGAGAATGGCCTCAAGTTGCGCCAGGGGAGATCCAGGTTGGACATTAGGAAAAATTTCTTCACCAAAAGAGCTGTCAGGCGCTGGAAGGAGCTGCCAGGGAGGTGGTTGAGTCACCGACCCTGGAGGTGTTAGATATTGTACTGGGGGACACAGTTTAGTGGGAAATATTGGTGGTAAGAGGATGTTAGGACTGGATGGTCTTGGAGGTCTTTTCCAACCTCGGTGACTGCAATTCTATGCTTAGGGTGAAATAAGTCACTGCAAAAGCAATGATTTTATCAACAGTCAGTAAACAGAGTCATGACAGAAAGGATTTGTTGTAGGCATCCAGCGGATGTATGCTTTACATCAAGTGAGATCTATCTCACCTCCAGAATCAAGAGACCTGTAGGGCTCTGAAAGAACAAGGAGCACAAAAGCACACAACTTATGATACTGTAGTGAAAAGAAAGCACAGTGATACAGCAGGAAATTAAGAAATTAAAAAAGCCCAAATTCTGACCCAGATCCAAACAAGAATAACTGAGATCCTCAGCTAGGCATAAATCAAATGCTCTGTTCTGGCCCAAAATACTCTCAAAAGTTTGCATATCCTTTTAATGTTGTCAGACCTCTTGTCTCTGCTAGAAACAATAGCTTGAGGCCTTAAGTAATTTAATTTTGAGCCAATTCCCAATTACTTTTCTGTTGCCAAATTTAAACATCTTGCATACACACATAATTTCAGTATTTTGATAAAAGAAGAAAAAAAAGTTCCTCAAGCTTGTGTCTTGTACTACTTAAAGGCACTCAGGACTACGCAGTGATTGACATGAACAATGTGGTGGAATGATCTCCAGCTATGTTTGTAGCTAAACACCCATCAGAACATAAGACTTTCATTTTGCCAAACTGGACACCATCGCCTCTGCAATCTAAATTTTGAAAGTGGCTGGACATAACCTTTAGGTGGCCTCTGACAAATATTAAATCATAAAAACACACAGTTTGCCTTTTTCTGCACTCATCCATTTGCAAACGCTGTGTGTGCACCAAACTTAAGAGTAGCACAAAAAAACATGTAACTGAAATCTGATCAGAAAGTTGAGTGACCTTTAGCTGATCTCTGATGAAACAATGAGGTACATATTGGGGGGTTATCCTGTTATACACCTCAGCATCACTCCACGTTATCAAAAATGAAAAACCATAGTTTTTTGAAACTGAAAATTACATAATTTCCTCTTCAAGGGTAGGATTAAAGGTAGCATTTTTAAGGGCACCCAACCTTCAGTTTTAGAAGCCAGAGACAGGTTTTTTTTCTGGGTGAAAGTGTCCAAAATGCAATATAAACTTAGTGATACTTTCCACAGTGCCTGATTTCCATTGATTTAAATAAGTAGGCTTTCATTTTTTCTGAAAGCCCTAGTTGAAGGTTCTTTCTATCTTCCTATATTTTAACACATATTTTTATGAATCTGGCAGCTCTCAAATTAAAATTGCATAGCCCCTCCAGTCACTTAGACCATCCACAAAAGTTTGCACAATGTCATTTAATAGCTCCACATTTAGTTTTCAGACACCCAGCAAGTGCTAAGGAGGGGCACACATGCTCATGAGGGGTTTGCAAGGCTCAGGCATCATCCAAGGACAATTCACCTCAGCTATCAATCTCCAGACTCCCAAGGAAGGGAATTATTATTGTACAGAGACAGAACTAAAATGACTGATTTTGTTACATACCCAACTTTTATAGGCCAAATTCAAGTATGATGAATGAGAAAAATTAGTCATCTACGGTAGAATTCACCTCACGTGGCACCAGTTAGTCAGGCCCCTGGTCAGAACTGGTTGTCTAGCTTCTGCTGAGAATTGATGGGGAGAGACAACACCCAGCAAGGAGACTTGTTCCATCCAGAGCGGTGTCGAACAGGCACAGAATGAATCATTCTCTGCAGGTGTCTCTTGTTCTCTTTTCTTGCTGACTGTGAAGAGACAAGACACCAAACTTCTAAATAAATAAGATAAGGTGAGATGAACCTCACCCTGAAGAATGGGTGAGTGTGCCAGGCCAGGCCTGGCATTCAAGCTTCTTGCCATCCAGGAGATGCCTTTGCCCCAGAGCCACAGTGACAGGCTCCCTCTTGTTTATAATCCCTCTGGCCCTTTGAAATTTGCATCCTTTCCTTTACAGTGGCAAGCTTCAACAGGATGGGTGGGTATCCTCCACCTCAGCCTTATCTTTTGGTTGTTGGGGGTGCTTTGCAACTGGGAAGGAGTTCATAACACCTCTCTAATGAGGAGAGTATTGAATCTCTCACTTCCAGGGCAAGAGCTCTCACGAGAAAAACAATTTATAAAAGCGAAGCAGTTCTTTTCCCTCTCTCCCCCTAAACTTCCCAGCAGCTACAGCTGCTGTGCTTTGTGCTAAGCTCCATGCTGTCAGTGTGCATTTAAGCATGATCTGAGCACACCTCCTGGACCAGGACTCTCAAGAGACTTAGACATGTACCTATTTTGTGATTCCCACTTGGGTTAATGCAGCAGACAGTGGCTAAGAAAGTCAGCTTAACCTAGATAACACCGAGTCTGGGTCCGTCGAGAAGTAAAGTTTGTACAGCCTAAGAAACTTCAGAACTCATGTGGTTCAGTGAGACTTCGGAGGGTGCACTTGGGACTCACCACACACATTTTGTTACGTCGCATTTCAAGTATCCAAACCTGAGTGCAACGAGCTGTCCCAGGCTGTAAAATATTTTGCTCTATGCATTAGCTAAAAAGCACTGAGAACGCTGTGGGTCCTGCCCTAACAGAATCAACAACAGCTTCAGTAAAACACTGAATCAGTAGTGCTCCCTTAATACGACAAGGCTTTTCATCCCGTAGGGGAAGCGCTGTAAATGAAGGCAGGATAACAGATTCACCAATAGTTGCAGTGCAGACTTCATTCCTCCCCTATGTTCGTGAAACATTTTTGCTATTGAGTAACAACGAACGCACAGAGTACACTATACAAAAGTATCTATCCTTATAATAATCATAAGATTTAAGTTGTGAGACTGTTGAGGGTAGGGACCTGACCTGGAGCAGGTATTAAAATCTTCTCCCACCAGTGCAGTTTTCAATCCTTTATTTATCCAGTGAAACGAAGCCAAGCATTTCATGACCTTATTCACAGAGATCTTGTACCTAAAAACCAAAGTCAGGCCAGGTAGAGAGGCTGAGGGAGCTGGAGCAGCTAGGCAGGTATCCAACACAAGCCAATTTCTAATCCTTGGCTTGTTCCTCAGTGCAGGCGAGGTGCTGTCAGCAACCTCAGGACCAGCTTCCCCCTCCTTTCCATCCTAAAGGGACCTTGCAGAGAATTGTCGAGGGGAGCAAAATTTGCAACACTTACTGATTTAGATCCTGATTTGAAAGTGTCACACGGGCAAGCCAGGGGAGATGAAGACCATCTCCTACTTAAGGAAGGGAACTGTTTGGTCCCCAGTTTTAGCACCATCACAGAACTTACAGAGCCACCCACAAGTAACACTTACTGTGCCAGAGAGCTGTTGCTTTCAGATGGACTTCATGGCAACGTTCTTCCAGTATCATCAGCTCAGCAACCCTTTGCAGGTGGCAGTTTACACCAAAATGCTCTCGGGGCACTGGTCTACTACAGAGATGAGAAACCCTTAATGACAGAAGAAACATCAGAACTGAAGTATCTGAACTTGGACTTCATGACTGCAAAACAACACCGTTCCTCTTCACAGGGTGGTGCTAGAAAATACAGCTAGAGTAAAAAGGCATTCCTGCAGAGCTGGGAGTGTGACCATAAAGCAATGAACATGTCAGAGCTTGGTCAGAACAGAGGCCTGTCCATCCTATAGCCCAGCATTTGCAGCCAAAAACACAGATGTCAAGCAAAACATAAATGTTTCGGTGCAAGCCTCCAAGCTTGGGAATGCAACAGCGGCACAGAGGGATGTGAAGAAATGGGGATGAAGTCAAACATCGCCATACAAAGCAGCGTTACTCAAAAGTATAGCGGAGGGAAGGAAAAGAGATCTTGCTGGAGGAGATCCATGGCATCCTGCAAAGAAGGCCCAGAGTTTGGAAAGGGGACCTAGCAAAGGTGCAACCAGGCTGGGAATGCCCAGCCTTGCTGCAGCAAAGCAGGATCTGGGGAAGCAATGGTACTACTGTTCAGGATGCAGGATCCACGAAAGGAGGCTCAGGGGAAACGAGGCCAAACGAGGTGCCTAGAAGTGCCAGGCAGTGGTGATGGGGAGCAGGATGCTGCCAGGGGGCTCCACAGTCCTGCAGGGTGCCCAGGAGCAGCCCTTGAAGCAGGGAGACGTCCACACTGCTGCTCCTCAGGGCTGCCCACGTGGACAGGGGTTTAAAATCACCGGCAGCACTCACACACGTTGGGTACGTGGCAGGAGCTGGTGGCTGTGTCCTTGAGCCAGCACCGGGACAGGGCAGTGAGGAAGGCATGCTGCCTGCATGGCGCCGGGGAAGGGGAAAAGCAGAATTAAAACAAAAAAACGCCAATAATCCCTTCCCCCAAGGCAGCTGCAGAGCGCAATGAAACCCCCTTTTAGGCACAATCAGCCCTGAGCATCTGGGCAAGGATGAGGTGGGTGCAAAGTGCACGGGGAGGAAATGTGTCAGCTGCAGCATCTGAGAGCAGCAGAGCAAACTCAGACGGGAAATGAGCTTGCAAAGTGCACCCAACAAGATGATCGCGGGGATAAGTCGCTTC
This sequence comes from Odontophorus gujanensis, assembly GCA_013399175.1. Taxonomy (NCBI): domain Eukaryota; kingdom Metazoa; phylum Chordata; class Aves; order Galliformes; family Odontophoridae; genus Odontophorus; species Odontophorus gujanensis. The sequence goes on from VXAB01006998.1 coordinate 54,342, forward strand.
TATGGAAACTGCAGCCCGGCGAACCAAAAAGCGGTGCGATGGCAAAGTTTGAGCAGGAGCCGGCTCACGCCCGGTTCCTGCTCCGTTCTCCACCCCCTGAAGAAAAAAAAATAATAAAAAATAAAAAGAAGAAAAAAAAGAGAGAGAGAAAAGTGCTGCACAATGTGTTTCTTGTTGTGCAAAAAAAAAAAAAAAAAATGGGGACACAGGTTTTTTCCTGTATGGGCTACATCATATTAAGCTGTAAGTTTAGTTCTGGACAAACAATCTCTTGTTGCATCTCTGGGATGGAGGTTAATGAATTCCCACAGATGATGTTGGCCAAACAGTGGTCGGCTTGTGACTTGATTTCCAGCGCCGTGATGTGAGGGGATCAGTATAGAAAAGCACTTTGAAGGGAAGAGGCTGCCTACAGCAGGATTGTTTCTACAAGCTAATTGTGCTGAGTGCAGCTGCACAAAGCTGGATCAACAGTCAGAGAGGCGGCGCAGACTTCCTGACGCCAGCCCCGCAGAGCTCCCACCAACAGCCTGGCAATTCCAGATTGTTTTCCAGACCTTATCTCTCCCCCAAGTTTTTTCGGCTTTTTTTTTTTTTTTTTGTTCTCTTTCGCCCTTTTTTGTTTTGTTTTTTTTTTGGTCTTTTAATTTTGCCACCGGAACAAAAGTCACAGGAAAATCCTTTGTGAAAGTAGAAAACGCTGTCACAGACGGGTGCGTTTTCGCAGAAGTTGTAACTAAATATTTTATGCCGCTCGCTCTGAAGGGTAAAAAAGCAACAACAATAACAGCAGCCCCGCACCGAAGCGCTCAGGATCCGTCCTCGGGATGAACGCGGGACGCGCGGCGCGCCGGGAACGGGCCAATAATCACAGCTTGCTTGCTTTTGAGTTCTTTTTCTCCTTATTTGAAGTCTCGTTCGACGGCGGGGCAGTAAAACATTCTGGCTTTACAGACGCGCGCTTCTCTGCGGAGCCGGCAGCGGGGGGGTGAGGGCAGAGCCCGTTCTCCGCGCGTTGCCGTCAGGGCGGCCGTGCGCGCTTTTCCCCGTTTTAATCCCTTTTTTTCCTTGGATTTTTTTTCTTTTCCTCGGGACCCCCCCTTCTCCGGCGTGGCGGGGCGTCCGGCGGCCCCCGCTGCAGGTGCGCCCGGGAGGGGGAAGCGGGGCCGGGCCGCCGCCGCGGGCGCAGCCCCGGTCGCCATGGCAGCCGCCTGAGCGGCGCCGCCGGG
>VXAB01006998.1:55609-139695 GCA_013399175.1 Odontophorus gujanensis
ATGGGCCCGGCACGCGGAAGCCCGCGCGCCCCCTCCCCGCCAGTGAGCGCGCCCCGCGGCGGACGGACGGGTGGGCGGCGGCCAATGGCGGCGCGCACGGGCCGGGCGCGGCGGCGGCGGTTATAAAGGGCCCGCGCGGCCCCGCGACTCAGTGCGAGCTCCGGCGGCGCCGAGCGAGGGGAGCGGCAGGCAGCGTGATCCGCAGGCTCCGTGCGCTCTTCCCCGCGCCCGCCTTTCAGCATGAAAGCTTTCAGCCCCGTGAGGTCCGTGCGGAAGAACGGCCTCTCGGAGCACAACCTGGGCATCTCCCGCAGCAAGACCCCGGTGGACGACCCCATGAGCCTGCTGTACAACATGAACGACTGCTACTCCAAGCTGAAGGAGCTGGTGCCCAGCATCCCGCAGAACAAGAAGGTCAGCAAGATGGAAATCCTGCAGCACGTCATCGACTACATCCTGGACCTGCAGATCGCGCTGGACTCGCACCCGTCCATCGTCAGCCTCCACCACCAGCGGCCGGGGCAGAACGCCGTCTCCCGGACCCCTCTGACCACGCTCAACACAGACATCAGCATCCTCTCCCTACAGGTAGGAGCCGCTCCCGGGACGCGGCCCCGGCCCTTGCCCGCCCTTCCCCGCGCTCACACCGCCCGTTCTCTCTCCCCGCAGGCAGCCGAGTTCCCTTCGGAACTAATGGCAGGTGACAGCAAAGCGCTCTGTGGCTGAACCGCACGGTGAGTACGGCCGTGACTCGTTTGTCTCGCGAACTAAAGAGCGCTTCCACTTAAAGGAGAAGGGCTGGGAGGGGGGGACGACCCGCGTTTTAAGTTGATGGCTGCTTGCAGAAAGCAGCCCTAAAAGCGGTGCGGAGATGCTCCCGTAGCCGATGAACTAGGAGTAGAAAAAAAAGTGAGCTCGCAAGTGGTTGTAACGCGGTGCCCCCGGCGCTGCCCGACCCCGCGGCTGCCAAGTGGGGAATCCTGGCAGTTTTCCTCCTCTCCTGTGATGTGGGGTTGTATGCGCTATCGGTTCGGTTGGGGACTGCTTTTAATCAAGTAATTGCCCCAAGAGGCAGACTGGCGCCTGTGAGCGCTGCGTTGCGGAGATCCGACGAGAGATTGGGCTGAGAATCCTTCTGCTGTCCTTTCCCTGAAGCGTGTGTTATTTTAATGTTCAATTTGCGCTCTTGAAGAGCCGAGTGTGTGAGCGTGTACGCGTTGCATCTGGACGCCAGGGTTTGCCCAATCTCTGAGTGTTTGGTTAAATGTTCAAACTGCGGCTTCCTCCCTGGCGCCAGTCTGTCCGGATCTCTGCCCTGTTAGCATGCTCCTAAATACGCCTCTTTTCAATCTCTTGCAGGTGTTCCACTCACTGAGGAGGGTTTTTTTTCTCTTTTTTTTTTCCTTGCACAAGAATATGTCTACAGGATTCTTTTTTTTTTTTTGAGGTGCTGAATTTTTCAGCTGTGTCTGGAGGGGAGAAATCCACGCTAACTAAACTAAAAGGACCTTTTAGAATGAATAAAGAAAATCAAGATTGATCTTTATCCCCCACCCCATTCTTCAACTTGGACTGAACCTAGTTATTTATGAAGAGACTCTTAACTACCCTTTCCCTAGTTGGAAGGCTTCCTTTATATACTATTCCCAACATGGGGAGCGAAACAAAATCACACGCGGAGTTGCCCATTTTAAAGCAGACTTTGCCTTTTTTTCCAAAGGTGGAGCGTGAGTACCAGAAGGATCCGGTGTTCGGTGTTTTAGGAGAGGCCGTGGTCGGAAATTGCCTTTCTGACACGAACCTAGGACTGGATGCTGTGTATATATTTATATATAAATATATATATATGAGTGAACCCTTGTGAACTCTTTAATTAGAGTTTTCTTGTATAGTGGCAGAAATTGACGTTTCTGCAAAAAGTGTAATGATGTACTTAATCATGCTAAACTTTTTATAAAAGTTTAGTTGTAAACTTAACCCCTTTTTATACAAAATAAATCAAGTGTGTTTATTGAACTGATTGCTGCCTTTCTTCTTTGGGGGACCAACCGTTTGCTGGCTCTGATTTGTGCTGTTTGTGGGTTTTGGTTTTGTTTGTTTTTTCTAAGTACTTAAAACATTCTGTTACGATTTACTGAGCGAGTTCAAATGTGTAGAGAATATAAAGAATAAAATGACCTGAAGTGAATAATAATTCTTGTAACTCGGGAAGTCTTATTTGAGTGTCTGTTCCAAACTTATGCCTGTAACCAGTGTGGAAGGAACCAGGGCAGTAATTTATGGCCGAGGGGATGCTACTGACAAAGTGTTGGGGAATGTACACAAGAGCAGTCACCCTGAGTCGTTCCCACAGTGTGACTCTTCTCCCGCTCATACGTTGCTGTTTTCAGCGGTGATGCCCCGGATCTGTTGATGGGTGTTTAGAATAATCGCCCCGATTGTGGGGTTGTGGGTGGTTATTAGTCCTGCAACTGCTAAATTTCTCTCTGAAGGCTTTGAATGCGCAAGCTGGTGATGCGTTAACACGGGATCTGAAATGATGAAGTGACTGTTGCCTTTCCACACTGGAATTTGCATGCTTCCATGCAATATTTCAATGAAATGGGCTTTCTAATCAGTTGCAGCAGCAGCTCTGTATGACTAAGATACTGAGAATTGGGCTTAAATCACTGTTGTGTTACTGATTAAACTTTGGCTGCTCCTGAAGGAACTCTTTTCTCCATAAGAATTAAATTAAGTTTGAAATAGGAGTCGACGTTCTTGAAAGCCAGTAAGCGTCTCCTTCTCTCCTGCCTTCAGAAACTTGTGTGTGCTGTGCCCTGTTATCCAGGGGCACTTACTGTACGCCCTGTACCGAGCGCCGTTCATCAGATCCACCGAGCTGTCACAGGACGGTGGATGTGGGAAGCGTGCCTTCCCCGATGACACGCTCATTTGAGCTGTTATACCCCCGCCTGAAATAGGAAGGAAACTGCCAGTCCTGCGCACGGATTACGGAGAACCCCTCTCGTGAGGAACGAGGGGAACCTCGGGCACATAGGGCAGCCCTCCGCTGGAGCCGGGCAGCGTTCTGGGGCGGCTGTGCTGCTGCGGGGACCTCACCCGGGCCCCCTCCAGCCGCCTTTCCTTGCCCTTGACGCCAAATCCGTTCACGCAGGCTGGGCGGGAGCCAGCGTTGATCTCTTAATGCAGGAGCTCGGGGTCAGCGCGAGCAGAAGGCGAGAAGGGCTCGACCGGCCGGGCCGTGGGACGGGGCACTGCCCGCAGCGCTGCGGGGCCGGGGCAGCGCGGTGCCCCCTGCGGCCGAGCAACGCTACTGCTGCGCTGCACCGCGCGGGAAGCGCCTGGGCCCGACCCAGCGGGGAACGCTTCATCTACCCGCACCTCGGCCCCAAAGTACCCCGAAGGGTGTACGCTTCGCCTCAGTTGAGGGCTTTACTCAGTACTGCGAGCTCTCCCAACAGTAACAACCCAACGTTCACCACCCCAATCATTTTTCACCCAACTGTTTGTGTCAGGGTGAGCCTTTAAGCATCTCTTTAAAGTCACAGTGTGATATGTGAAATTAAAGAGCTGCTCCGCTCACATCAACCCCACCGAGAACTGAGGCGTGCACACCTCCGTACTTCAAAGCTGCAGGACAGTTCACACACCTATAGACCAAAACTAGCCATCGTGCACAGCCGTAAGACATATGCCTCATAAATGGCGAGAGGGCATCTCCTAAACCCAAAAAGCAAACGTTTATTAAAAAGTGAGAAAGAAATGAGATCCCCCCTTACCGTTAACTGATTTGTCAGCTGAGCAGAGCAAGGGGCTGTCACCAGCCCCTCTGCGTACGGGATTCACTCTTTGCTTTTGTTCTTAAGACTTTGTCGGTCAGAGATGAACATAGCAAAGCCAAAGCATGAGAATGAACGCTGAGATGCCAATGTTTCCCTGCAGATTTGGGCTCTCTATCCTCCAGCATTGCCCGTGTGCCCCAGATGAGAGCAGAAGGCTCTCTGAGACCGTCACTGCTCAGTGAAGCTGTCACCACTTCCCCCAGCCCTGCACCCAGGCACGGCCCCACGAGGGACACAGACCCACGCACTGATGAGAGCGGCTGGCAACCATCAGATTTATGTGCTGCTCATTTTCTTGCATACACCTGGCACGAAAGTTGCAAACACACCTACAGACATAAATGAGAAGTCCCCATTTGGAAAGAAACCATGTATCCAGCTCTGGGCACCCCACAGTTCAGGGAACTGCTGGAGAGTGCCCAGTGAAGGGCACAAAGCTGGCGAGGGGCCTGGAGCATCTCCTGGCTGAGGAAAGGCTGAGCCTGGGGAACAGAAGGCTGAGGGTGATCTTATCAATGCCTGTAAATATCTCGAGGGCAGGAGTCAATGGATGGGGCCAGGCTCTTTCCAGTGGTGCCCCATGACACAACAAGGGGCAACGGGCACAAACTGGAACTGAAGAATAAGTTCCATACGAACACGAGGAAGAATTTTACTGCGGGGTGCCAGCGCTGGGACGGGCTGCCCACAGAGGTGGTGGATCCCCTCTGAGTATATCCAAGACACTCCTGGATGCATTCCCGTGCGACTTCTGCAGGGAACTGCAGCAGCAGGGGGTTGGACCGATGCTCCCGAGGTCCCCCCCAACGAGTGCCGGCAACGACGCCGCGACCGTCGCCCTCTGAACGCGGCTCCGAGCGGCGGGCGCGGGCCGTGCGTGGAGGGGCACTGCCGCCCTCCGGCCAACGCGCGCGGCGCTCGGCGGGAACCAAGTGTCGCTCGAGTCGCCTCAGCAGCCTGAAATCCGATCCATCTCTAGAAGAGGCGTTATGATTGTACGAACCCAGCGCAAAAAGTAAGCGAAGCTTATAGCGCGCGGAGTGTAAGCCGCGTGCTAAAGCAAAGCAGACGGGGAAGCAAAAGGGGAAAACAATGCTGGTGCCCTCACAGCCAGTCAGATGGGAAGGACTCGTGCTTCAGCCCGCTGCTTGCCTTGAAACAACACTGAAAACAAGGGGATGCAGGAGAAAGTGTAAATAGAGAAATGAGCGGTACAGAAAGCGCTGCGCTGGCCGTTCTGTCAGACTGCCCCTCTGCTGCCATCTGGCACACGGCAACAAAATGCAACAGCAACGGGACGCTGGTGGGAAGGTTCACTCTCTAATGCCATACCAACATCTGTCCCTGAAACCTTGGGCCAACATCATGAAACAGGAGGCATTACTTTCGGAGCAGCCCCCAAAACTACAGTTTCCAGTCTTTCAGGTTATCTGGGCCACAGTGAGTGAAGAGGAACTGTCACATCTACAAAGGTCACTCTGAATGTAATGCCTCCTATTTATTTCCACGGAAACTACAACCAATACAAAGAGCACATTAACAGTATTTCATAGAGCAAATTCTCAGCTACAAAACACTTTTCCATCACGGTCACCACCAGTAGCGCTGCATTTTCACCAGCAACGAACAAGAGCCTGCATGCCACACTCATATAAATCTGCTCCAGCGGAGGTGATAGTTATAGTTACAGTGTTATAGTTGCCACTGCTGAAACACAGCACTGACCTCCTCACTGTGCTCACAGCCACTGCTCGGCCTCCATACACATTCAGAAAGTGTCAGTGAATGTCACCATGATGGCACAGGGCAGGGGGCCCACAGCACGAGCTGTGCAGGCAGCATGCAGCCTGTGGGCCATGGGCTGGACATGCCTGCTAAAAACAAAGAGCTCGAGCCTGCCTCTAAGTTTTACTGCTGATGGCCAAACTTTAGAAGTTTGCAAACAAATCTCTCTTTATTTTATTTTTTTACACGCAACCAAACTGTAAACCCACAACATTTTTCTTTCATTTGAGGAAGAGTGAATTATTTGCAACCTACCCTCTTGCACTCATCCAGGTCCAGGCCACTGCCACCCACCTGCTCAGCGCTCCCAACAGCCAGAGCCTAGGTAAGAGCACAGTAAGTGAGCTTTCCTCCATGTACCTGTAGCATCTCCTGTCTCTGAGAGCAGCCTTCCAAGTATTTTGGGTGCGTATATTCAGAACTTGAAAATCCCAAGTGAATTATACCCACTGCTCACTGACGAGCTCCGTGTGATGGTTCAGAAATCTACCAGCAGGCCCATGCAGTACTCAAAGAGAAGGAATTAGGCCAACGCTGCAGCCTACAAGAAACCAAAGCAGAGGGAGCATGGGAGGTTCTGGTGCTGACTTCTGCCATCTTCAGACCAGCTCATTGGAAATGGGAAAAAATACAATGCATGGACATCATTGTGTAGACGGCTAATCATGAGAGATGTGAAAAATGACAGAAAATACCTATCTTCTGTCTGTTGAGGACAAGAGAGATCTTATCCCAGAGCAATAACACACACACACATACAAAGACCAGGAGTATGAACATATAGATATATACATACATATATAATGTTCAGATTAAATTTTAACAGGAATTAAATAGCTGTTTTACTGCACATAAACATTTCCACCCAACATATACGAAGCAAGGTGCTACCCACGTGGACACACACTGTTTACCAACCATCAGTGATTCTCACTGTGATCACCCCATCATTACCCTCACCACTCTTACAGAAATCTGGAACTCCTGGTTGGACTTCATCTATTACAGAAGTATTAAAACTGTCACTCTAAATTCCTAAATTCCACTGTAAATCTCTTCTTCAGTCGTTCAAAAAACTTTGAGTTCCTTTGAGACAGAACTTCTTGATTAAATTCATTTGATTCAACAAATGTTTAATTATTCACCTACCTAAGGATCTTTTCATCCCACCAGTCTAATTTAGAAAAAAAGCCATTCTTAGAAGGAAACAAAGGTTACCTGTTTGGAAGTTTAGCTCTTTGCAGTCAATATCTACCTAAAAACTGTGTACATTAAGTACACACCACATCTTACATGCAGCATTGTTTATTGACAGCGTGAAGTAAATTCTCAATCTGAAAATCTGAAACAAATTGTCACAGATATGGAATGGTACGTTGTTATTCTGGCAGCTTTGAGTACTTACTACTACTTTTATTACTATCTTAGGTCAGCAGTATTGTCTAATAGGTGAACAAACAGCATTTGCTAGAGGGAGGAAACACTTGTGAAAAGATGCCCAAGCAGAGGTAGAAATACATACCCAGACTATATCAGACCTAGAGGAAAGCAGATTTGTGACTTATTAGCCAAGGAATAACTGGAATTTTTCAAATGGAAAAACAAACTCAGGAGCCAGGCAAGAGAAAAAATGAAGGAAGTACTTCAAGTGTTGTCTGACTACCACTGGAAAATGTGCAGTGGCAGTGACCTGCTGCAGAACAATGAGCACGTGTGTAGAAGTGGAAGAACAAGACAAGACGGATAAATGGGACAAACAGTGATATAGGAAAATCAGCATGGTTCTGCCAGGAGAAGAAATGATATAGTCATACATAGTGAAAAAGTGTAAAATGCAATGAATAAGACCTAAAGGAACAGCCCAGGTAAGAGAGACAGAAGAAAATGTTTTTATAATGTGGACAGTGAATGCAGTCATCAGTTCTGCAAGAAAAAAAAGAGGGAACAAAAGGCATGGAAATCTTACCTGTCCCATGAAGGAATGGTCAGAAATTTCCTCCAGTCTCAGGAGAGTTTTAACAAAGACCCAAAATCAAAACTGTATGGGAACTGTTGAATCACAGCCTGAACCACTGATGGATCACCTGAGGTGAGCACTGAGTCAGCCACAGGAGCACAGGTGAAGGCAATGCACCTGTGTGGCTGGAAAGGATGCAGTCTGGCTCACTTCTCCCAGACCCCATTTAAGGGCTGAACACCACTAGGGAAGGATCTCTTGTTGGAGACTGCTCCTTTCGAGTTTCCTATCATGAGCCCAGGACGCGAGTGAGCATTTTTTCCCTTTATTTTGATCGTCTCTTTTCCATCACAATAATCTGACTAACTGTACCATCTATAACATATCTTGGCTATAATACCATTTGGTATTATTCATTGTGTTAACCTCACATCTTACAAAAACAAAAATCTCTGTAATTCCACTGTGCTTACAAATACAAAATACTAATTCAATGACTGGCCTTGGACCTCCATTAGAACCTTATGGTTTTTTTTCTTTATTTGCTCAATTATTCACACTACATAACCTATGAAAGATCAGTTGTGGCTCCTGATTCCTACATCTGTTGCAGTTGACAAAATTTAACAATTTATAAGGAAAAATAAAATCATTAACTATACAAGTATTTCTTAAAAACTTCCTTCTGAGGGCTAATCTGTCAGGAAAATTGATAACTGAATTAATCACCTTCAGTAACTCAATTCCTGATTGACACACAACACTGTCCACCATAGACAGCATGCAGTTTACTTAAAACTGGGAGATTCATTGAATAGTGCAACTGTTAGGACTGACACTAAAAGCAAGAGTTCTGTGGTCTAAATTACTCAATCAGATTTAATTTAAGTCAGGAAAGAAAGTCCTTATCATTTGATGCCTATAAAGCTGGTGAATGATTTAAGGTGCCCGTGAAAACACTTAAAATCTACAAATGCTTCTTACCTTTCCCTTCAAAGTTCTGATGCTGAAGCAGTTCAAGTAAGTAATTTATCAGCTGCTGAAAGTGATGAAACAGAGCTTCACTGATGTGGGGGAAAATAATGGTCTTGTGATTCAGACTTTGAACTGGGAGCTACAAGACACAGCTCTTATCCCCAGTTTCCCGAGACTGTGTGTGACCCCTGTGAGTCATTTCACTGCCTCATGTTTCTGTGCTTGTATGAAAATGGGCAGCTGAGTTCTCTCTCCCAGGAATTCTTATGAACCAACACATCTGAAGTGGTTGGATACCGGTCTGCTTTTGCAACACTAAATGGAACAGGGGCAGCAGCATTCTTGGGCATTAAAACTGGCCATTTATCCTGCACAATTGTACCTGCCACACACAAGCAATTGCCAGTCATGACTCTGAAGTTACGTGGCTCAGATGCTCTCCTGGCTTTTCAGTATCGTGTTTTCTTTTCAAGAGAGATTATCGGTAGTGATAGGAGAAATTCCACTGCGTAGGCCAAAGAGTGGTCATTAGCTTGTTGGGTTAATTCAGGCTCTCACTTTGCTTACATTGATCAATAAAAAATAGCTGCGGAGAAGGCAAAAGCCCTGGGTACACTCAGACCTGAGTAAGGGAAAAGCTGCTTCTTTGGGCCCAAATGTAGATGAAGACAGAGAATCTTACATAGACTGTATTTTGCTTAAACAAGCACATTAGATATACATCCTCTGACCTTTCTCATCTTGTAGTCATATAAAGATGATTGAAATTTAAATCTGAAGAATTGAACAGTGTAATGAAAAGAGAGAAAAAAAAACAGAGCCTGAGCAATGCTGTGACAAAGGACAGATGTGGCACCAGTAGCACAAAAGTCCACTTTTTAACCTTTTCAAGAACTTATAAAGCAAACAGCAAATCATTTTACTTGGATACTTCCAAGATGATGCATACATTTATGGATGCCAGTAACATCGCAGCATGGTAGCAAAACATGGCTACGCTGGCTCTGTGAGCAAAGTACCAGAATCACACTTGTGACTGGAAGCACTGCCAGTGAGATCATGCACAAAGTTATCAGTCTGACAAGGAAAACTATTATCATAATAGCCCACTTGATGACTGGAATGGTCTGGAACTTCACTTCTTGCTACCATTGCTACCTGGCCTCCAACAGGCACGTGTCCTCAGCAATCTGTAGAATATATACACAGATTTCAGATGTGCCCTTTTGCATTTGAACTTCTATTCCTACTTCTCTGGAAGGGCAGTTTTGCAGCCCGTGCTACTTCACAGGTATTTACACTCAGGCCTGTTCGACCAGTGAATTGCCTAGGACAGAAAAATGATTTGGCATGCACTGTTTTTTCCTCTGGGAGTCTCCTAAGTGCTAAGTACAGTGACAGCCACCGACTTAAACAAACTTCTGTTCATACCACTATCTAAAAGCAAGAAGAGTGGGCTTGAATGGCCAGAGGTCACCTTAGGATTCTTTTCTGTTATTTATATTACTTTCAGGAGCTCCCAGGAAACGAAATTCCACAACTTCCCTAGATAACCTTGACACTACTTTAATTATAAGAATGCTTTTTTTTTTCATTTTTTTTCCCCCCCACAACGACTTAGAAGTTGATTACTTTGTGCTCCAGTGATGGAGCTTCTTATAATCCCCCTGTATCAAGATTTTACGTATTTACAAATATTTACAAATCATGTCCACTCAGCTTCTTTCCTTTTAAACTCAACAAATCAAATTACTTCATTATTATATATTTGAAGGTCCATTTTTTTAATTTCAATTGATTTTTTTTCTTTTTGCCATTTTCCTGCAGTTTGCTTGTTAAAGGTGCTCAGGCCTGGACACAGTACACCTTCAGCAGCAGGGCGTATCTCTCCTGTCCTGCATTGTATGACACTTCCATTAATACACCCCTCAGAGATTTCTTTTTTTTTTTTTCCGCTGCCTTCAACAGTATCACTTGCGTTGTTGATTTAGTATTGGTTTGCTAACCACACTAAAGCTATTGTTTTCTGCAGCATTTCAGTGGGATATACTGCATTTTAAAGTCATGCATTTGATTTCACTTTGGTAACTGCAATACTTCATACTTGCCTTTTCTGAATGCTATCATATTAATTTACCATGTTCTGTATCAGTTCTGTTCTGCGGAGTAAGGCAGGTTCAGACAAGAGTAAACTTAGAAGTCTCCAATAATGTTGCTAATAAATATACTGAATAAAAATGGACCAAGCAGACCCCACTTTGACATTATATAATCATTCCACATCCATATTTTCAAGCAGACTGCTTTCATTTCATTGCATGATTTGCTTGAGATTTAACAAAGTCTTACTGAAGTCAAACATACCAGGCACCATCATAGGCACCATCCCTAGCGCTGTTCAAGAAGCGTTTAGATGAGGCGCTAAGGGATTTAGTTTAGTAGCTTAGTGGGTAGGGATGGTGATAGGAGGATGGTTGGACTAGATGATCTTGTAGGTCCTTTCCAACCTAATGTATCTATGAATCTATACCGCTATAATCTGCAGAGCAGCAACCCCACCAAAGGACAAAACTAAAGCCATTTGATAAGGGCCATTCCTTAAAACTCCGTATTGTTTAAAAACACCCAATGAATAAAATTAGCTTGATGAATGAAGTTTTTGCAGATATCAAAAAAGCTGACTGAATGACTGGTAATTCCCCAGGCCCTCCTTTTTTCCTCAAATGTGCGGCCTAAGTAGTCCGTTCTGTCTTCTAGTAGCTATATTTCATGTTATAGCTCTCACTCTTTCACCAAAAAAAACCAACCCTGATCATGGTTTACAGGCTGTTTTGAATGGATCCTTAGCTTCAGCATGAAGCAGTCAGGCCACACTGACTTGAAACAACCACTGAAAGAAAAACAAAGGTGCTTGAATTATTATCTGGACTAAAAACTGTTGGCACAGGTATGAAGTGTTAAGAACCTCCTGATTTGTGGATCCTTGTAGTTTTCTGTTAGTAAATACTATTCTTAGGATTGCAGCATTCCCCTGTCTATTTAGCTCTACAAGATAATTGGAGAGAAGATAAAAATATTCAAAGGAAACCTTCTGGAGCTGTCCTGTAACAAGCCAAACAAGTCTATGGAGTCAACTTACCTTGATTTTCTTTTGCTGTTGTTGTTGCGGGTTCTTTTGTTGATTTTTTGTTTGTTTTCCAGAAAACATTAAACAGAAAACCTTACAAAAGTGAAACATGAATGCACTCTGATGATGCTTTCTTAACAGTGTTTCCACTTCCAAGTAATTCTAAGTCCTCTGAGCTGATAAAATTTCAGAGCTACAAGGCATCAGTTTGGACGGTTTTCAGCAATTCATGCAGTATCTTTTTTTCAAAATCCCTTTCCTTGAGCAGTGACTTACATTCTTAGAAGTGTTATTCACTTACATATTTATATTGTAATTGCACATGTTCGCAGGCAGTTGAAAACTGTAATCCATCACAGAACCACAGAACTGTAGGGGTTGGAAGGGACCTCTGGAGATCCATGGCATGTGTTCACACCACATCCTCAATTCATGTTTGAGGTGTAGATGCTGTCACACCTCACTCCTGGCTCCACTACAGAACTCAAGGTAGCAGAAAGACTTTGAAGAGTAACCTAGGAATAGTCTATTTTTTCCACTTTAAATTCTATGCAGTTAAATCTCATCTCACACCTTCATCAAAAAGGGCCGCAAGGAGGATCTGGGGAACTCCAGGTCTGTCAGTCTGACCTCACTGCCAGGTAAGGTTACGGAGCAGATCATCTTCAGGGAGATCATATGGCATGTGCAGGACAACTGGGGGATTAGGCCCAGCCAGCATGGCTTCACAACAGGCAGGTCCTGCCTGACCAGCCTGATCGCCTTCTATGTTTGAGTGACCCATCTGGTGGATAATAGAAAAGCTGCCTAGAGTAGCTGGAAAATTTAGGTAGTAGCTCTACTACCTAGAGTAACCTGGAAAAGTCTAGGCCCTCATACTGAAAAAGAGGGATCTGACTGTTAACTCCTAGATATCTGTATGATGGCATAACTATTGCTCAACTTAGACGCAACATCTTTTGCTTCTCTTTTAAGCAGAGAAGAGCTTGACAATTATCTATGGGTACGACTCTCAAGGACTGCTGGAGTTTTGATGAAGCGTGCCACTGTGAGCATGTTCCATCTTAGCCATCTCATATGTCATTACATTGTTAAGCAGACTTTGTAAATAGCTTTGGTCAGCTATTAACACAGTCCTGACTTGATCATGAAAAGGTCAATTCCATCTTGACATCTTCGTCATGGAAGAGCGGCTTAGGTCTGTGAGGCTATGTGAAAATCCAACATTAAAGAAGAATCACTTGGAAGAGGGAGAAGCTATTAGGACTTTATGGATGCTTTAACCCAAAGTTTAAGTGGCAGTGAAAGCCATAAAGGTGTGGATTTCACCTACTCTCCTGAACAATGTTACAACCTGAAAAGAAACATGATCAGGAAATGAATGGTAAGGTAAACACTCCATTTGCAAGCATTTCAAACTATTCCATCAAACCCAGAGAGCCCTTGGGAATACTGAATAAACACTGAATTTGGTGCACCAAGATAACTTTGCCAAGTTGAGTGTGGAACAAACCACTGGACAGAGGTTCTGTTTTAGCTCCAACAGACTATCCAAAACCAGAAGCTCAGTGTGAGAAAATTGACAAGGCTTTGTCGATAACTCTCTCATAGCATTCTTTATGTTCTCTGTTACAACACAAGAAAATCAATATCCCAATGCTGACAAACACCCAGTATTCATGTTTAAGAAAGAAGGTAACTTGGACTAGAACAGGTGAAGATTTTTTCATTAGAGATCAGGAAAAAAAAAGACAATATTGAAATTTTCAACTGAAAAAAAAAAAGTGTGATGTGAGAAATTGCAAAGATATGCGTAATCAGTTTCTGGTCATAGACCCAGAAAGGCACAAAACAGGAATTAAGGACGTGTACACCTTAGGAACACTTTTTATATTCAAGACAAAGGATATGTACTGAAATTAATCAGGATATAGACACATAAAAATCTAGTCTGAGAAGTTAAAATTATTTTCCCCATTATGATTTCAGTCATTCACCATGTATTCAGGACACGAATGAGCATGTGAATATGGTACTTAATGGATAAAAAGCAAAGACTTCTGAACTGTGAGGAGCAGACCTTATGCCATGCTACTCGTTGCTACAGTACATCACTTCGGTGTTATCAACTGCCACTTGAACATGCCACCTCTGAATGCAGGCCCAGCACTTTTTTCAGATACAAAGGTTTTAAGATATGCATTAACAGAATTTCCTGCTCCTCAGACATTAGTTTTCAGTTTGAGCATTTCACTGAGAAGTGACATACTGTAGTGTGGAATGAAAATAAGCAGAAAAAATGCATCTTTTGCATAAAGCATCAGGGTTTGGAGTGTCACTATCACTTATGTGTTTTGACTTCCAGAATGATGCCAGGGGAATATGTAGTGCACAACTAGACAGGAAAACAGGTATGAGTAATGAACTAAAAAAAACAGTTGTTTTTCCAGGTATTGCAGAAAGAGTAGGAAGGAGGAGTTCACGATAGTAGAACAATGAGTGTCCAGCTAATTCATCCAACTTTTCACAGCCTGAAATGAATCCTGAGAAAGGAAAAAAAAAAAAATCCCACAAAAAAACTGTCAGACTTCATCTCCCCTGCAATTGGGCTCCAGGATCTATTTAGGTACAGGTGTTTCAGGTGATTTTTTTTTCTTTTTTTTGTGTGTGTGTGTGTGTGTGTCCACGGGCTCTTAAAACGTTTGAAGAAGCAAGAAGTAGTTTTAAGGATCTGAACAAACCGGTCTTTGAAAGTGTTTTCAGAAAACAGTCATCCAGGCAAAGGAATCCTGGTCCATCTTAGATAAGCCATCCTCACAGTTGGGTCCTTGCTAAAAAACTAGCAGTCAAAACAAAAATGTAACTTGCATTCTTCCAGAAAGTCCAAATACATTAAAAGACAAGAATAAAAAAAAGTTTCCTTTCATGTATTGGAAAAAAACAAAGTGGGATTAACTTCTCTGAATTTGAATTTAAAGCACAAATGTCTTCCCTTGCAAAGCTGTACTTTTTGCTTGGTAGTAAAATGTTTGTATTGTCGTTGTAGAAAAGAGACTTCTACTGGTCCCAGGATTGAAAAGAACCTACCACATGCTTATATAAATTACTGTACAGAGAGCCTTCAAAGGTAAAGAGGTAGAAAAAAAGAAAAAATGTAATTATTGAACACTGTAGCCAGGACTACAAAATAGTTTGTATTAGCATATAAAAAGATCTGGTGAAGCTGAGCTACTCCATCATCAGACAGAAGAGACGCAGAAGGTAGCACAGATGGTGAAGACAGAGGAAATTATTCATGACTCCTCACCACACCTTGAATGAAGCTACTGAAAAGATGATGTCGAAAATTAAGACCAGAAGGCATACAGGAAAAAACAAAGTCTCTAAATCCTCCTTTATATTCTGAAGTTGTAAATATATCCTGAGGTTAAATGGGTTATAGTTTAAGGATTTGTCCTATACAGAAAAACAAAACATCAACATTTCTCTTCATCTCTGAAAGTAAAATATCTGAAAACCAAAGGTTGGTTCTTGAGTGGGCAAGATAGAGGGAAGGAAAAAATACTCCTTCAGGTTTTTAAAATAAAATAAAAAATCCCACAACAAACAGCCCCCAGCCTCCCCAACAGAACAGCATTTTCCACCATTGCTGAAGCAGGAAATATTGCACTCTACAACAGTCCTACGGTTATGATGACAAACTTGGGAAGTTTCTTTAGTCCGAAATGACTGCAAGCCAAACAAGTCAGAATTTTGAAGTTACATCCTTTTTTTTGACCCAAAAAAGTGAGAGGACCACAAATAAGCTCCAAGGTTCACAAAGAGGAAAACTTCAAGAGGGCGGAAAACAAAACGCGGAGCAGTAGCTGGATGAAAAGGGATGTCTGGGTGAGATGTCAGAACTTCTCACTGGCTTAAATCAACACGAAGTAGAAGGGGACTTCTGTTACCAATAGAAGTGCTATGTGACTATCAAATAAAAGCTGAATGCTAGACTGTATGAGAAAACCAGATAACGGTATTCTGCCATTGCTTGACTTTTCTGGCATCCAGAACGAGGCCAGTATAACACTACTGCCTCTCAAAACAATGACAAATACAGAAGGATTTACAGATACTGGGATATGTAAGCTGGTGCAAGAGTCTACATTGCCTTTAGCCAAGGGCAAGCTATCACACTGTTCCACAAAAATACTGATACTTGGTGTTTTTGTTTTTTTTGTTTTTGTTAATTCTCCACTGATTGCTTCCCTATAGTTTAATTAGGGAGGAAAGGCAGTAAAGCATCACAGAATTTCCATTAGTTTTACAGTTCCCTATAGTCAATATTTTATGCCTATGTTTTTATTTCTAGGTTCCAGGGACATACACAAACCATTCATCCTCTCCCTTTTGTTTTCTATCATGAGAAAACTGGGACACAAATAAAATCTTATAATGGACTGTTATTATTCCCCTCTTCCTGTCTCATAAACAACAAACACACTCATGTAATGACAGAGAAACCCCCACTGGTTTCTTCACGATTCTGCAATCCGAGTGATGCAACTTCTGTAAGAAGTAATGATTGGTGGTATCAGTACTCTGAAAGACTGGAAACACTACAACTCTGTATGCTGTACCATGTAATGCCAAAAGATGTTAAAAAGAAACAAACACGGAACAAAGTGTGCTCTAGTTGCTAACATCTCATCTTCGAGAGAAACACACACTCAAATATAATCTTCAGTAAAATCTCTCAAATTCTCACCTTTTTTTCCCCTCCATGTTATTCTAAAATATTACAAGTTTTTTTTCTTCCCACTTCTGAAGAAGGTCACCCTAAAATAGGATAAACTAAAAGAAGGAAATCAACCAACAGCCTTTCATTTACAAGCTTATCCAGTATCAGTACTGTAAGCAAACATATGTGGGGTGAGCGGGGAGAACATCTTAAGGCCCAAACACTTGGTGTTATGACTATCAGTCTTATAAATGAACCACAATCTCTTATGACTGAGAAAACATTGTTGGAAAAGCTGTACTTCAGAGTCTTTCTGGGAGAGTAGGCATATGTTTTCTAAAACAAAACAAAATACAACAATACTAAGCACATCACAGAAGTCAGACCTTAAAACAAAAAAGTTAGACTCAAAGTTCAATCCAAGAAAACCTCCTCTATCGTTTTATGTCTTTACACAAAACAACTGAATCGTTACAGTGCCAGAAGTGCCACTAAGCTGCAACAAATAACACCTCTACTAGAGGATGCCATGTGGAGGTTTCAATAAAGGACAAGTTACCTAAGCACAGTATCCCTGAAATAAAACAAGATGCACACAACAGCGTAAATAATACATAAATAGCAGTTTCCCATCAGATTTAAATTGCTTTCTGACTTCTACAGTCAGCTTCCGTTTGTTAATTATATGGCAAAACATACTGGGTACTAAATTAGCTTGCAATATAGAGAACTTAAATGAAACAGTTAACTAGATGTAAAACATCTAAAATCATCTTCTTAAAAACTGTTTGGTAGGTTTCCACATGCCAGTTACTATTCTGGAAATCCTAGCTCTGTTGGAAGTTGTTTGAAAATACTTATGACTTACCTTTACATTCAAATCTCAAGTTAACGTTTTCAAGCACCCAATTCTCTATTTCTTTTTGCAGAAATTCAGACACCCGTCAGAACAAGTCAAGCCCGTGAAACTCTTCCATATTCTCATGAAGAAAAGCTCTAAGTAAAACCATCGCCACTCTCCTTATACAGGTGAAAAGGCCCTTTCTTATTAGTACAGAAAACTAGAAAATGCAGTGCCTAAAGCTAACAGGAAACACCACATTCTTTTCTGCTTAACCAAATTGGAAGCTTGCTTCAACTTTTTCCTACCACAGCTACTATTCAACACAGGAAAGACCAAAATTCTAGCAACAATCTCTATTTGAGACAACTAATTAATTAATTAACATTGTATTCTTGATATCACATTAGCATGTTACAGCTTTAGCACGTCCAACATAATTAGCATTGTAAGGGTGATGGAGCACTGGCACAGGCTGCACAGAGAGGTGGTGGAGTCTCCTTCTCTGGAGACGTTTAAGACCCGCCTGGACACCTACCTGGGCAACCTGGGCTAGGGAGCTGCTTTGGCAGGGGGTTGGACTCGATCTCTAGAGGACTCTTCCAACCCCTACAATTCTGTGGTTTCTCTTAAATGTCTGAAAATTCATGACTAGGTATTAACACCTCTATTTTACCACAATTGTGACTTTCAACTGAGAAACCTCAAATATCCAGGTATTATTTTACTTGGCAGTTTGTCAGTAATGTATTTATAAACCCAAACAACCCCATCGTCAATAATAAAGCTATCTAGCTTCAAGGCCATGGATGCAACATGCCTGACTAGGAAAAACAAATGCTACTGGGATCCTCTGCCTGTGGCTTTCATGGCTGTACGAAGAACTTTGCATTCTTACCATTAGGTTCAGAGAGCTTCCCATAAGAGTTGTAAAGGTAAAAATAAAATAAAATAAAAACCAACCATTAAAAAAAAACAAAAACCAACCAAACAAACAAAAAAAAAACACCTAAAGGCTTCAGGAATTCCATGGACAGACACAAACACCTGAACCCCAGACCATGAGAAGCCTCAAGATTTCAGCATAACATAAGAACCCATGCAAAGAGTTTCCCTGGATTATTCCCAAAAATTACTTAAAGAAATAAATAACAGGAAAAAAAAAACAAAAACCAGTATTTGAAAACTTCAGAATACTAGGGAGTGAAACCCCGCACAAAACACCAAGGACATATTTTGCTTCTTTGGCAAAGTCGCCACAGGGTGATCAGATACCTCAGTGTGACCAGGACAGGCCCCAAACGGGAATCTTTTTTCCAGAGTCTCCAAGAATCTCAGCAATCACTACTTTGGAGCAAGTTTTTAAAGCAGAAAGTAAGAATTTCCTTCTCCCCCTTCCTTGTGAACTGCAACCTTGTAAAAAGCTGGTGAGTAGCTATAGAAGTCACATAAACCCCACAATGTTACCCACATCTAGTTTTTCCTCCTAAAATGACTTATTTTCATTCTACCATGCAAACCTAACAAGGCATCGAAACAAGAAGACAAGTGAAACTCTTCAGATTCAGTTAGGAAAAAGTTAAGGTTTTCAGTTCCTGTAGTGTTCACTCATCCAAAACTAGAATGGACATTCTATCATTACAAGAGTTCTGGCAAATGATGAGAACTAGAAATAAGCTTGAAGTTGTGTTTTTATTCATCCATATCCATTCTCCATGGAACTCTTGGGTTCCACAATCCCCACAAGTCCCACAGCTAGCACTTAATATTTCAACACCAGAAATTGTTTATGGTCCCTAAATTCCAATAATTGTGCAACAAACTAAGCAACTAGTAACCATAGGAACTGTGGTACAGGAATAACAAGTTTCAGCAATGAAACTGCAGTTTATTTTTAATTCTTGCAAATGCTATTCTTTCATAACCTACATGTAACAAATTAAATAAATCTGAACAGTAATGTACTTCTTACTACTGTGCTGTAGTTTGACAGTTCCATTTCTGTCTTCTGTCTCCCTTTTTTTCTCTCCCTACACTTTCTTCTGTTTGCTTACACCTGTATAAAAAAAAATTACAACAATACTTCAAAGGAGAACAATTAACTCCGTCTACTCATTTTTATGCCAGAAGATTCTAAGTATCAACCATACTTTGCGTCCTACTAGCAAACAGCTCTTGCAGCATACTGCCTTTGAATCATCTACATTCTGCTAATTCTAGGATCTTCAAGGAAGCTATTAGATAATCAGCCCATGAAAAGAAGTTATTATATAAAACTACAGCAGATACAATGCAGCTAAAGCAGGTAAGAGGCAGGACTGAACCACTGTTCATCCTCCTCTGGGCAGAGTTCACACAGACTAAAACTCACTTTCACATAACAACTTGGTAACTCATACTACCAACTGCGTAGTGCTCTGCTGGAATTTCCTATGACTTGTCTCTTCATTGGAGTATCTCAGACAATGTCACAAGAAAGAACATTAAGACCTGTACAATCTCACAGACTCTTTGCTCCTAATTGTTTTTTAGTGACGGTGAGCAATCATGCCGGTACATTAGTATAATTTGGAAACACTGAAGAGTTTCACTCAATTGCCTGTTTCTTTCCAATTTTGGTATTTTGTCAAAACTTAGAAAACTTTCAGGGATTGAAAGGTTTCAAACCTATATGATATGTAAAAAAAATTACTCTATGTGGATTACTTTAGGACTTCAACAGACAAAACAATTTGAGAGAATTATTTTCCTCTATTGCATAACAATTCTTATGAGTACCTTCCTGAAACAAGCTGGAGGAACATGCTTGGAGATGGCAGTAGGACAGAAGCAAAGCTGCACAGAACTACCCACAAACATCACGATGCCTAGCAGCAGGAGATGGCCATCTCTCCACAACTGACTGATTTAGAAATGACTTCCATATTTCAAACACATCTTTATACTTGATGCTAATTTAGTATTGTATTAATAACAATACTGTTTTAATCCTCTCTAATTAAATCTGTGATGCATTTTAACTGAAACATCACGTTGCACGTAACATTTTTAACATGTAAAGAAAGAAAATACCACAGTAAATAGAAATTTGGACACAAATCCAGAGAGACAATTGATTTTTATTCTCTTCATACTATCAGAGTCTACTTCAAACAATTCTCCCCTCATAATCATGCAGATTTCACTGGGCCAAACAGGTATTTACTACAACAACAAGCAGGTACTTGGATTACATAAAAACTTTCAAATACTGTACTTCAGAAGTAAAGAAGCCAGCATACAGTAGCTCTGAGTAAATTCCAAAAAGTACATACTATTTCCAAAATGGCAAAACACTACTCATTTTTCTTTCTGGAACCAAATGATAAACACTGTACCAAGGAAAATCATGCACAGCAACAGATACTTCTTATGGTCAGATATCACATTCATACTTTATCCTTTAATATTTTAACACAACTTAGGTGCCTGCATCCACTTAGACCAGTAACTATAAAATCACGTACCTACAATAAATAACAGATTCACTAAGTCAGTGTCAAGGCATTATCTTATAAATAACTGCCAATTCCAACAACACATCACAGCAACGTTCCTTATAAACCTTAGCACCATTCTATCCAAAGTTCACAAAGTCAACTGCAACTACTGAACTAGTGAATGAAAGTGTACACAGAGCCAAACAGGTACTGTAACACTCAAAACTTCAACATACACAATATATGCTGCACACCTTAATCCAGTAATTAATGTGAAGTTTGATATGGATGTCACAGGCTGCGAGATATAGATATCAAATTCTGGCATCTCACATTAAATGGCAAAGATGCATGGTCTTAACATTACTTTGAAGTACGTAAGCACATAATTTAAATGGAATGTTCCAGAGGGATATGTATTACATATCACAACAGAGAAATAAAATCACATTTTAATGATTAAATTGTATGTACTTCTGCCACCTCTGACCAAAACCTCGCACAGTGTCTTAAGGAACAGTTTTTCCATGCTGACAAGTTTTATTTGTAGGGAAGGTCAGAAATAATTTGTTCTACAGATTACTTACTCTCTTCAAGAAAATGAATGAAAATAATCTAAACCTTCTAAGTACAGTTCTGAAAACTTAAACTACATAGCATAATGTAACCACACACTGACAACGCACCTCAAGCAAGCTACAACACGTGGGCATTCTCTGTTTGAACCTTTAAAGGATACTCTCCCTTTCTTCTCCAAAACCAGCCCCATCTGAGGCAGTGACAGTGTGGAGCTCTGACGAATCTTTTGAAAGCCTTGTGTAACTTGAACGCTGGCTCCTCTTGTGAGCAACACTCTTCAGGTTCTCATTCTGAACGGCAGTTGAATTGGATCCTGAACTAGGATTCAGGATCATCTGAGATGGATCTCTCATACCTTGTATTTCTTCAAAATTTTGATTAGCCCGGTTGTTTGGAGCACTGTTATTATTGAGGGTTACTGTACTAGGGGTTCTATTTAAATTATAGACCTTCTGGCAGGCTGGCCAGTTTTCTTCCGGGCTACTTGCTATCAGGCTGCTTTCTGATGGGCTCTTCTTATCTTCTGAGCAAATAGACATGCGAACCACGGCTGGATCTTGAAGGCCACTAAGGCTGTGTGGAATTCCTCTCTTCCCACCATTACTGTCATCTTCAAGCTCAATGAGATTTGCCTTTTCAAGCTGTGAATCATCTGTTCCTTCATTATGGAGAGAGTGGTTGGGAGAACTTTCATTAGATCTTACACCAGAGTCAGAAGAATCTTTTTTATCCAAAAGCGCATCTGTCAAGTACTCCTTTGCTTTGATGAAGGTTCTAATAGGTTCAGATCCATGTTCTGGAGACTTAGGTTGTTTGTCTACTTTTCCATCTGTTTTCTTATCTTTACCTTCCTTAAGAAGTGGAGTGTTATCTGACTCTTCAGTTCCTGACTCATCTTCATCACTTGGAAGTTTCTGATACCGGAGAGTAACTCCCTTAAGCTTTAAATCCGCAGCCTGGAAAATACTTGTTCTTTCTGATGACTTCTTTCCTAGTAGAAGTTTGGAACCAGACTGATCAGATTTTTCATCTTCTTCAGTAATAGGATCCAAAGGAGATGCATCATTAGTAGAAACACCTGAAGTACTATAATCAATAACATCATTCCTCTTCAGCAGGAAGGACTTTCTTCCATCATCTTGTTTCTGCTCACCATCTTTTACTTTCTCTTGCTCTGCACTGGAATGCAAGGACCCCCCTGATGTACTCTGACCCATATAGAAAGCACTTGAACTGTGAGGGGACGACCTTCCACTTACAGTGGTGGAACTGGCACCTCCTTCTAACTGTGACATTTGAGCGATATATTCTCTGTACGCATCTCTATATTCTGCCTGTACCTTGTCAGTGAGCTTTGATATTTCAATACTTGAATCCTGAGAGTTAAGACTTGAAAGACTTGGTGTTCTGCGAGTTTGTGACTGGAAAAATAAAAAGAGAGAGAACAGTTAGGAACTATTTGTCTTTTACTGACCACTCCAATTTAAGTAACTCAAAGCATAACTCAAAGCACAACTCAATACATCAAGCATGTGCTTACACTTTTTGTTCTGAATAGGTCATGTCAGTGACATTGACAATGCTTAAAATATGCTTACTACAATCATTTACACAGAACTGAAATTAACTGTTCTAGTAGTCTTACTTCTTGATCTGCCCGTAGCCAAGAATATAAAAAGCCCTTGACTATGCCAGTATGGGTGTACAATATGTATTTCTCTATACCTGCCAACTTAGGTTACTATGGCGTGGAGGAGCTTCATCAAGACCAATTGTGTTGAGCTCTTCAAAGCTGAAGTTAAGTGTATATGGAGCTTGACCAGAAAGACCTGTAAGCTCAGTGTGAGGCAACTCAGTGCTATGCCCAGGACGACGAACAAGTTCACTGTGAGAAATGGCAGTGGTGACATGCTCGGCTGCTCCTCGAGGATCTTCCTGAACAGCCTGATTTTCTGAATTTCTCATTTCAAGTATCTTAACACACACACAAAAAGGAGAGAGACAGTGCAAAGTTAATTACATAGTCAAAAAAATAATCTCAGAATTGTTAAAGAACAATTCCGTTATATACAGGAATTTATAACTCACAGCTGTGAAAGTAGAGTTGCATATGGTTGCGATCATGCAAAAGCATGAAGAAAGGTCAGTTTACAGACCTACCAAATCACTACAGCAAATCACATTTTAATATTGAGAAATGTTCTTGTATTTATATAATGACTTTCTGCAGGCTCTTACATGAACTCATATGACACAGAACACTTGCAATAAATTCTTGTAAAACAAAGTGATAAATACAAATCTAAGAGCAAAGACAAATACTCAGTTTTACAGCTTTAGTCAACCTAAGTCTAACAATAAATATTGTCCTGTAATTCCTAGTGTTTTCAAGACTGATTTAGCTGTTCAGAGACATCTAATTTTCAGAAAGAAAAAAGGCAGTATACAAAAATAATGAAGAGAACATGTAGCTCTCTGTGATGCACATTCTTTATAATAAAGCTGACATTTACACTCACAGTGCAAGGAGGGAAATTAGGTATCTATAAATGCTTTTGCAGCAGTACAACATGAGAATGTTGCATTGAATATAAGTACGCGTCAATCAAATTATTGCCCCTTTATCTCACTGACATGATCTTCAGTTTAAGTTTCATTAAAATTTGTTCTGCAATTGTGTGCTATGCACGAGCTGAATTTACAAAGTGAAAAGGGAACCCACACAGGAAGAACAGACCTTACAAAAAGAAGGGAAAATGTTCAAAGTTCACAATCACCTAAGACACAAATACATAAGCAACCTGCTCTTGGTTATACATACTCAACATAAGATGATGAAATAACAAAATAATAAACGCATGCATGTTTTAAGATGATAAATATAAGCTTAGAGGTGTTATCAAGATAACAGCATAAAAGAAAAAGGTTAGTAACAGAAAAGACTAGTTTATGATGTCCTGGAATTCCAAAGAGGTCATACCATGCTCCTGAACAGGTGCCAGTCACCAAAATTCATATTCATTTCTTTTTTCAGTTCATCAGTGTTGCACTGAGCCAAGACACGGCCATTTATATTTGCCTAAAACAGTAAAACAAAATAAGTTATTGACACAAGACCTGCAGTGTAAAAGTAACAGTCCAGAAAGGTAAAACTAGATACACTGATGGGAACTACTTCCCCAACACAACTTCCAAGCCCAATCCTATGTAATAAAGCACTACTGTTACTTTTTTTTTTTTTTTTAAAGAAAAGTATTTATTGATGATTGTTGACGGAGAAGAACCATTTACGTTTCATGACATAATACAATATTTTAATAATAATGAGCCAGTAACAGAAAAGTGTGCAATGGCTTTGTTCTGAATCAAACAGGTGTGGAATGTGGCAGCAGAGAACTGAAACTGTACTCTCAGTGCCAATTTTTCAGGGAAAAAAAGCAAAACAAACCACTACCTGGATTTAGAACCCACTTACAATACTATTTATCCAAATATGGCAATTTAAAAATCATTCTTATTGTTTCTTTTCTCAAAATAACTAGTCTGTTTCTGAATATCTTTTAAGAGAACCTTTTCTCTAAGAAACACACGCTTGTCTTAAAAACGTCCTTCAAACTTAGCACATACAGAAAGTAAGATGTTCTGATGCTTGACGTGCTTCAGTAAACACCTCCAAAAGTGTCAGCTGAATACTTCCTCTTACATGTCTATGTCCATGTTTAGGCATTAAATGTACTAATGAAATTCAGCTGATACCTTTCTTATAGTTGCAGAGTACTGAGGCAGCATGCTCTGGTCCAGACCGTCTATCTGCTTTAGCTTCTCACATACAGCTTCCACACTCATTGTGCTCAGAGATGCATGTGAAACTCCTGTGGTCGGTCCTGCACCTGCTCCTCCTCCCTGCAAGAAGCAAGAAGGTGCACACAAGATTCATTCCTCAGTACACCCAGAATTTCACAATATGCACTGCCAGAAGCCAAAGAATATTTGGAAATTAGGAGATGAGAATAAGAATAAACAGGTATTTTTAATTGATATCAGAATATTGAGATACAGAGAAACCTTTATTATAGTATTTATATGATGAAAAAAAAAAACCAAAACACAGCACCTGGAGTCCCGCCAACATGAAAAACAGCAACTCTCCTAAATTACATAATTTATGAAAACCAACACAAAATACAGGACTATGAAGTAAGGGTTAATCAAGTTCAAATGCATCTTTATTCAAAGTTTCCTACTGATTTTAGCAGTCAGTTCAGCTTTTGTTGGTTATTTATTTTTACTTTTTTAAGTATCCCAGGTGCAACTTCAGATTTTCCTGTCTGAAAAGATTCCTGGTTTTGCTTAAGACAAAGATGACCTGAAACACACCTCCTCAGTTACTTGGATTCACTGGGTACTTATACCAATATCTCTCCATTTATCAGGGAGCTATATACAGTCATCACAGCACAGAAATACAAGACAGTACTATCGCTGCCCTGCAGGATACTGTAAGGATGTTTCGTATACCTGGAGCTTTGGAGAAATTTGGGTAGAAATTATTCATATCTCAGATCCATACCACCCAAATTGCCCTGATAATGTTGCCAGCTTCTGGGAATTTCCAAGAAAGTGTGGAAAAACAAAACAAATGCATTTGTACACAAAATAACATTTTCTTCCTGGATGAGAGCCTGCCCTGGGG
Source organism: Odontophorus gujanensis (assembly GCA_013399175.1). Lineage (NCBI taxonomy): Eukaryota > Metazoa > Chordata > Aves > Galliformes > Odontophoridae > Odontophorus > Odontophorus gujanensis. The sequence goes on from VXAB01006998.1 coordinate 81,614, forward strand.
AGGACAAAGTGCAAAGCTCTGAACAGTTTAGTTGTTCCAAATTCTAAAAGCAAAATCAGAAATGGTTCTACCAGCTATGAAATATTTGTATAACCTCCTCCAGGAAGGGAAGTTGTGCCTCCTCTTTTTCTAAACATGAAGTTTTTGTTTCAGATTTGTAGACAATCCACCAAAATAAAGCTCTTTTTGGGAAGATGCAAAAGAGCTTCCAAAGCTTCAGAGCTTATCATCACATGCATAAACCCTGAGATGTATAAAAGTACATTCTGAATCTCCAAAATTCAATTAATGAAATAAGGCTATATTTCTCAATCAGTAATTATATATATATAAAACATTTTTTCCTCTAGTCCCTAAATATATATATATACACACACAAATACATGTATAAGGTCTAGAAAAAAAGCCAAATTATATATATATAATCACATATATGTATACATATATATAATACACATATTACATACATACGTGTGTGTGTGTGTTTTATGTATGTCATAGTTATTTAATCTCACAGAAGAATTGATAGTAAGTTAATAAATTCAAAGATAATTACCTATAAAAATCAAGGATTATTATATTTAATGATGCTAACCATAAATTGTCAGAAAGAATATTTGAGAAGAATTGAAGAACTTACTCAGCTACAAGGCAACAAAATCTAAACCTATTCTCATCCACTTTAACCTCAGTAATCTCACACTCATTGGGGAGGTAGGCAAGTTTCCCACCTAAGCTACTCAAAAGCATTTAACTTTGAATCTCAACCTGTAATTCCTCCAGAGTTGTCAGCCAAATATGTTTGAAATGGCCTTAAAACTTCAATCAACTTCACTCAACTTCACTCAAGAACACTGAAGGAGGTGTTCTTAGGAGGGAGATATAGCCTTGCGGTTAGCACATCGGGCTGAAAATAGAGCAGAGGCTCTAGTTCATTTCTTCTGAACATTTATATATCAATATTTGATGTCAACTGGACATTAAAGAAAAAAAAGATATACTTGCTTCCTGGGTAGGTAGCTTACCTAAATTACCGTATAAAATTAAGCATTACACCTTCACTATGACTCAGAAACCTAACGTAGTGATTTGGCATTCCATCCGAGGACAAGACAGTCTAGTTTCAGGCTCTGCAGTGACTTCCTAATTAGGTGCCTATGATACCAACTAGTTAACATATTAGGCACCTAATGAGGAGTAAATTCAGATCTCAGTCATCAAGAAAAGTACATAAGCCAACCACCAAGGCATTTTCATTTGTCCTTCCAACTGGCAAAGTGTTTTGTCTAATATTTTCCCATAAACACACTATTTGCTGTTGGTATGAGTTATATTACACCAACAAACAAAAGGCAGTGAATTAATTCAAATTAAAAGTTTCTTTCAAAAATGTAGTTAGATCAATTAATAGAAAAGAAAGGGTCAAAATTACATGGTGGCACTACTGTGGTGAATGATCCCTAAGCAATGTGTGTAAGCAATTGCCTTTGTTCTCTCAATCCATTAAATACAGTATCTAGCAGTACATACAAACAAATGAAGTTTTTAAGACACTTCTAATTAACAATCTTCCTTCAGATCAAAATATTGTTTTAACAATCACAAGCGAGTCATACTTTCTGCAAGCATTAACAGTTAGTTTAGGAAGTTCCTTCTGTGTATTAAAAAAAAAAATAAATGGCAAAGCAACCTCATATTTAGATTATTTTTGTTAAAGTGTGAACTGTTTGAAATAGATGCACATTAATCCAAATCATTCCTCATAAAAAGCACTCTCTGAAGAATAAGCAATGCAATAGCTTTAAGGATATCGCCATCATGTAAGTGAGTTAAAACTGTACTTAAACTGACATATTTTTCAGCCTTAGTGGTTTTGTTAAAGATGCTTAAAGAACATTAGTCTGAAAAGTATTTGCCATGCAAAAGCTAAAAGCAGCTTGTCAAAACAAACCTCAAGGCCAGTAATGAGCATTAGTTTACAGACAGCCCAGCACGAAGCGCCAGCATGATAGCTTCTGAAATGACTCTAAAAAGTGAATGATAATTCACAGAAAGTGGCTGTACCTGTCTTGGTCTGCTTAACCCAGACTTACACAGCTTTGAGGAAAGGACAAAACAGAACAAAAAGAAACAACAGCTTAAAAGTGACATCAAGAAGACTGAATATACAGATGACATGCACTCAATTAAACAAAGGAAACAACGTTAAGACAGGAAAGTACTGTACTGGGATATTTTCATAATGCGCTGAAGCTTTTAAGATAGACTCTCATAACACACAGTTAGTATATGCCATGTGAATACCATTTTCCTAAGAAAACACTGCTCTGACTTGTAAAACAGCACAACACTTGCTGCCTTTGCTTGCCCTAAGTTTTACTTCTCGTGGAAAATCTAGCTTTAAACACTTTTTCCTGCCACTTCAAGATCACATTACATAACCCCTGTACCTCAAATAACTTTGAAGCCCTGTATCTAAACATGTGATTTATTTTTTTTTTAAACCACCATTCACAGAACTGAAATGGTACTTTTAAGAATGAACAACAGAAATAACACGTAAATATTCAAAGCACAACAACCCCACATAAAAGCATCTGGAATACATAAAAAGAGAGCTCCTATACCACACACCATCATTCATGCTCAAACTCTAGAAAAGCACTTCTTGTTTCTTAGAGGGCATGCCATATTTATCCTGAAGTACACAGGATCACAGGATGCTTGGGTTGGAAGGCACCTCATAGCTCTCCCACCCCAACCACTTTTCAAAGCCTGGCCAGGTCCTTCTGAACAGCATCCCTTCCTTCTGCCGTATCAACTTCACACTCACACTTGGGTGCCATCTGAAAACTTGCTGAGGATGCACTCAATCCCACTGTTCACATCACTGATGAAGTGACCAAGCACCACATCCCAAGACAGACTCTTGAAGGACACCACTCATCACCAGTCTCCACTTGGACATAGATCTGCTGATCGCAACCCTCTGACTGTGACTTTCCAACTAATTCCTTATCCCACCTTTCAAATCTGTCTTTCTTCAATTAAGAAATAAGAATGTTGTATGGAACCATATCAAAGTCCTGCACAAGTCCAAGTAGATGACATCAGCTGCCTTTCCTTTGTCCACCAATGCCATCACTCCATTGAAGAACACCACCAGGCTGGGCAGGCACGATCTGCCCTTGGTGAAGCTGTGCTGGCTGTCTCAGATCAACTCCACATCTCACAAGTGCCTTAACACAGCTTACAGGAGGATCTGCTCCATGATCTTCCCAGGCACAGACACAAGGCTCACTGGCATGTAGTTCCTCGAGTGTTCCTCTCTAATCTTCTTAAAAATGAAAGTGATGTTTCCTTCTTTCCAGTCACCAAGGACTTCACCTGACAGCCATGACTTTTCAAATATGATGGAGAGTAGTCTGACAACTACATCAGCCAGCTCCTTCAGGACCCTGAAATTTATAGACCATTCAATCTTACCAAGTAGACTTGAACTTGCTCTTTGCCTGTAGGAATTTTGCTCTCCCAATCCCACCTATGGGTTCAGAGACATTAGAGACATGGGAAGCCTGACTGCCAGCAAAGACTGAGGCAAAGAACTCGTTGAGTATCTCAGCCTTCTCCATGTCTGCTGCAGACAGCTGTCCCTTCTAATTTACGAGAGGGGGTACACTCTCCTTGGCCTTTCTTTTCTGACTTAATGTACCTGCAGAATCCCTTATTATTTTTCACATCCCTCACCAAGTTCACTTCCATCTGTATCTTGGCTTTCCTGATCCTGTCTCTGCATGTCTGGACAGCATCCCTGTACTCTTCCCAGGCCACACATTCCAGCTTGCACTACCTGTACACATTCTCCTTTTCCCTCAGTTTGAGCAGCAGGCCCTTGCTCAGCCATGTTGGTTTCCTGCCTCCCCTGCTTCATTTCTTACATGTGAGGATGGAGAGCTCTTGCACTCTTACAAAGATGTCCTCAGAGAGCTGCCAGCTCCATTTCATTCCTTGGTCCCTAAGGACGGCTTCCCAAGTTATTTCTATATGACGTCTGCTCTCAGTATAGTTCTGATTTTCATTAAGCTAACTCAGATTTACATTGGTTTTATATAAGACAAATGAGTATGATTTGGAATTTTAGATTTCTAATGTCAAATGGCCAACAATGGCAGGGGCCTCAGCTGTTGACAAAGCATCCTCAGCACAGCTCAGTCAGCTCAGGCCATGAGTAGCAATGACAGTCTATATTAAAAAAAACTTTTGCAGTAGCTGTTTCCTGCTCTGTAACATTAAAAACAATAACCCACTCTGTTTCACACAATAGCAAACTTGCAACATCTCTGGCTTCTTTCTAGATTTGCATGAAAGTCAGTTCTGATTCTACATGCCCTTGTTGTTTCAATCCTCAAACCAGCTCCAAGCCTTGGTGCTCATTAACTACTCAATGCAGGTTTTTTCTTAGTATTATTTCACTAACTTACATGCACCAGTCCACACATTAAGATATGAGCTAGAATGTTATCACTTACATAGTGGTAGTGATCCACCCATTGAGAGTGGCCTAACAACTCAAAGGAATTACTCTAACTACAACTTATGGACAATTGCAATGCCTTCAACAAGCATAATACTGTCACTGTTTCCTTCCACTGAAATTTCAATGAATACTGAAAAAATAAGTGTTTTTAGAACTGAGGAAACCCTGGTGAGGCAATCTGCCAGGCACACAGGATAGCATACACTAACAACATTACCGCTAACTACCCAAGAGATTTTCAGAAATTGTAAATGTAAAATTTAGAATATAGGCTAAACCTCAGAAAAGCATCATCATCCCATACTGTGAAACTCAGTAGTATGGAGTAAGATGGACTCTGAAAAATGGATATAGTGAAAACCTTCGTTATCATGACTTCCAGCTTTCTTTATTATGTTGTAACTCTTATGTTTTCTAACCTTCAGCCATCAGATCCTGTCGATTACACAAATATTTTCAATTGTTGTTTGAACCTGCAGCCTATCTGCTTATGAAACACACTGAGGGGAACAAGCAGAGGAACAACCAAGCTTAGGTCTGCTCCTGGAGCTGGTGTACTACTGCACGCTGAGATGAGTTTCCACTCCTATGTCCCCTTCTCACACTGGTAAATACACACATACTTCTAGAGCCTTCTCTCGTCACACTGACAAGCTGCAAAGGACTGGGAGGACAGCAAGACACTGAGATAAGAAATGAAATACAGCGAAGACATCAGCATCTCCACAATTATACTACAAGAAAAATTTACCTCAAAGTCATCCCTTCACTCAGGGTAGATGATGATCTGGAAAAAAGAACTTCAGGGCAAATTCTCCAGTGCACTTTCATAATTGATAAATGAAGTGTAGGTGCAGTTAAATATGGCAGTTTTGGAATCTGTGTGCTTGTAGGTTGTTTCTTGTTTCTTTCGTTTGTTTTTTTCTTCCATTGCACAACAATTTTTTTTGCAACGATTTTCCAGACTAACAAAACATAACTGGAATTTTAACTGTAACTGTTGCCAACAGCAACAATGGCAGCAATATTTAAGCGAATGATTACAGCTGTGTTAACCTCATTGGTGGTAGTATATCCTCACAATTCTTTCACTGATTTCCAGTTAGAATTAGAACAGATACCAATAAAGAAGATATCTTTGTGCAAATATTGAGACTAAAACAAAGAACAAGTCACAGAAAACATCAACGTTAGCATTCTGATTGAAGAATAAACCTATGGCCTGTTATTTTATTTCCATGGAACACTGCTTTATACCACATTACTGCAACGGCTCTGTGCCACCAGCTAAAGAAACAGGGATCAGGTGAGAGCTAAATAAAGCAGGAAACACAACGTTACTTTGCTCTAAAATCTAAGTCACGAATGACCACCTGTCATTCTTCACTGCTGAACTACCACAATACGCATGACAGCTACTGAAAAAGGCAAGGGAAAAACTACAGGGGAAAAAACATACGATATCTTACAAGTGAAATATTAGCTCTTAAATTCATTCACAAACTACATTAGTTTTCAGCTACTCTATATGCCCACCAAAGCCACCAATGCAGTGTTAGTGAACTGCAGTTACGATTAATGCAGACTCATTACTGCTGAAAAAGCAATGAGATGCTAAAATTTCCACACCACATGACTACTCATTTACCATTGAGGGGTCTGTGGGTGAAGAAAGCCCCTCATCAGCATCCTCCTTGATAACATCCTACCAACAACAAAAGATTATGGTTTGGGTAAAATAATCAAGGGTTCAACAAAAAAATATGAAATAATGAATGAGAATGATCTCATAATAACACATAACTCGACAGAAACGTATTTGTATTCTGTTAGTGATTAAAGAAAAAGATTTTAAAACCTTTTGATAGCTTTGTTCAATGTATCAATATCCTAGAATTAAAGCACTGACAAGTGAGGCCTTTATTGCCTCTGATTTGTGTTTCTTCTTTAAGCTTTCTTTAGTTCTTAATTCCATTTGAACAGCCATCTGTCAGTAAAATAAATATCTTATTAGGAATTTTATTATTCTATAGGAAGCCAGAAAAGTCTGTTCGCCTTTCCTTTTCAATGGGTAAACAAAGTTGAATTATATATACTTACAAAACCAAGCTACAACTAATGCACACTTAAGACAAAATGTATTTTGCTTTACTTGAATATTTAAAACATTGCTTTTAACTACTTTCTTTGGCCTTTCAATTTGCAGAAATCTGTAGAACATTAAGGGATGTAGTTTTACCTTCTCCAGAAGGCACAGAATTTGTATTACTATAAAATTCCTGCCAGGTCAGACTCCAACCTTGATACCTGGATGTTAGAATTCATTTTCAACTCTAAGTAACTTCTAAGTTTAAAACAAAATACATTTTACATTACATATTAATAACACCTTTGCTTAAACTACTTAGAGCTTATACATGACTAATACTGCATCAACATTAATAATTTTCAATTACAGTATTCACTATACTTATTGTCTAGGTTAGCATGTGAATTAACCTTCAAAATACTTACTAGGCCATTGCTCTGATCTCTGGACAAACTCGTTTTTAGTGGACGTGAGATGAGATGAGAACTGCCAGGGTAATACCTTGGCATGTAAAGACATGGGGCAAAGAATGGCTATGGAAAAAAAATATAAACGTAACAAAAAAAAAAAAGGGACAAACAATTACACAAATCAAAATGTAATAATAAAATAAAACTTTTTTCAACAAAACATATTTCATAGTTGAGTTTAATGAAGTGAAGACAGCAATTATTAACAGCATTCTTTACTTTTTGCATTTAGCAGAATTCAGTCAAAAGCTCTGGAGTGAGTTCTTCAAAATCCCTCAGCAACCAACCCTCCCTCCCTCCCTTCCTCCCCACTGCTGCCCCCAAAGCCAGCAGGTGCCAGGACATGGCTTGCAGGAGGAACAGAGTTGGGGTGCTTATAGCAGGAACACTCCAACAGTTGTTTTGAAAATGTGATAAGGTTTCACACTTTAATATTTTTCATTGACTTCAGAGCTGCTGAACTCAACCAGATTTTCAGTAAAATGCAAAATGCTTCACAGTACCTGAGACAGCTGTACAAAAATAAAAGTGGTATTAATAAATGATTGTTAATAGTCACTTCTAAGACATATAGGGATCCCAAAATCACACATTACTTCATTTTGAACTAAGTACTCCATATGCTCCAGTCCTTCAAGTGCTAAAATCAGCTGCCTGAACATATCTCCTGAAATCCACGTTACCCACTGGCATGTGACTAAAATGTGTGCATATATGTACATTTGAGAATCACAAATCTTACAACCAGGTAGGTATTTAAGAACTGCTCGTCCAATAATGTTAAAATTTTGTTTTTGACCTATCTATGAATTGGAATTAGGTTTTGAAGTAAAGAACTTCATTTCCTTATGAATTCACTTCTAAGGCAATGTAATGGAAAAACCAAGTCTTCAGACTGCAGGAAAAAGAGAATTACAGAACTCCTGGCTTTGAATTTTTTACTGGGTTTCAAAAGCAAAATAAAAAAACAAGCAAACAAAAAGCCCAAACAATCCAAAAACATACTGGTGTTTTTTGTTTTTTTTTTTATGTAACATTTAAAAATTATACTATCCTGCTATTTATCAAACAAAACATACTGCTTGGTTCATGTTTCTGCACATGACAACATTTTAAGTAGCCCACTGCACCAAATTTAGCATAGCCTAAACCATGTTATAACTCGATGGCCAATCTATGAGAAAGGAATAAAACTTGTGGAAGTGTTCCACTTTAGATTTTAGGATAAAAACAAACCAAACCAAAACAAAAGCCTTTTGCCATCAGAAGCAGCAGTGAATGAATGAGTAAATTCATGTGTATATCAGTTAAGATGGCACATGCACCAACTCTGAGTAATTATGGAAAAATATATCTGATGCCCTATTCTTAGCTACAACAGGTAGTCCTTGCACTCACTTCCAGGTTTACCACAAGAAGTTCACATGCTCTTCCAACATATGAAGACGCACAGTATGCACTGTAACCATTACTGCAAATGTGGGAATTGTTTATTCTGTGACTTTTAACTTTAGTTGGCTAGATAGGCAGGACGACCAATGCCTGGGCTCTGTCTCATACTTACTGGTTAGTATAAAATGATTCAGAAAACTCACTGCCTTGAAGCACACACTTCATGGTATGTTGTGGGCATAAAATTCTTCTCAAAAAAAGTCTGTTATTTCTTGAATAATTATATGCTTCCGTTTTCCACCAGCAGTTTAAACCACATGGAAAACCCACAAGCATGAGATGCTTAATTAAGATACCACATTCGTGTGCCTAGCTCTCACTGCAGACTACCCTCTGAAACAAAGTGAGCACCTGTTTTTTGGTTGCGAGTCATCAAACTACAAAACAATGAAAAAAATGGTCCAATAAGGCAATTATATCACAATTTCTTCCACCATTTCTAATTATGCCTCGTGCCTGCTTCAGCTACTCCGCTGTTTCCCACCTGTGGAATTAATTCTCCAATATTAAATTTCAACTCTGCAGTCTCAACTCTTGAAGTATGATAATACAGGCATCATGAAAACATGAGATCAATATAAATAAATACTGGGCATAAACCAGTGCTGAGCTGTTCTCCAAGTCTGCAGATGGCCTATAAAACATAAGAACAGCCTAGGTACCAGAGAATCTGCCCCTATACTGATAGAAATTAAAAAAATACAAATACATGCCATAATTTCTAGTTCCCACTCAGGAAACTTAGACGTGCCTACTGCTCTGATCTTCTCCATTACAAACATGATCTAACAACGGTCCGTGACAGCAGCGATTTAGGGAAGCTGAACTTGACATCAACTTGTCACCAGGGAACCAGACAGGGGTAAACTATTAGCTCCCTATCACAGTCCAAAACTGAGAGCCGAAGTGCCAAGGTGAAGAGCTGCTAAACTGGACCATAACAGAGCAATACATGGGGAGAATGGGGCCTCAAACCAAAAATGAAGAGTTACTGGAAGTTCAAGAGCATAAGACATCTGAAGAACAAAGCAGAAACATACATAAGAGTAGTGTTTTCTGAAAACAAGCAACATGAGCTTTTCCCAAGAGCTCAAAGTTTTGTTTTGTTTTTTTTCCTTAAGAACAGATGATCACTTATAAACAACAAGACAGGAATCAGTATCTGGTCAGAAATAAAGCAATGTATCCATCCCAAGAACTTAAGAACACTGTCGTACAATTCAGACATCTCCAGAACAGCAGTTGACCCCGATGTGTTGTGTCATCCAAATATCCAAAGATCTCCCTCAGATACTTTACTGCTGAGGAGAGCTTATTCATCTGTCAGTGCTCTTTTATTAAACCATTCTTCCAGAAGTGAAACGTGATTGAAAATGCTCTCAGAAAACCTCTTCTACTACCATAAGGCTCTCGCTATTAATTTCAGTATGCGGTGTTTTATACCTTAGAAAAGCAGTGTAAAATTCCTTACAGAAAGGCCTTGAGTCTTAAAAAGGAAAAATAACCATGCCTACAAATCCATGTATGCACTTAATAAAAATGAGCAAATAAAATACTTGTAAAAATAGCTAATGACTCACTAATAATCGCTTTTTTACTGATTGTAAGAGCCATAAAAACATCTAACTATCAATTGCAAGTCACCGCATACTTAAAACCTTGTCATGTACAGGAACAGACAAAAACAGGGCTTCCAATTAAACACTCACTTAATTCAAGTGACTCTGTATCAGCAGGAAGATTAACACAAGCATCTATCAGTGTTGGGCAAAGAATATGCTATTTTAAGTTATTTTAAAGAAAATAGTACCTATGCTTAATATAGTGTCAGTACAAGAATAACTTTAGAACAGACAAAAGGCTCTGTGCTAAATATACTCTCTTCAGCTTTGGTTAATGAACATTAAGGAATAACTCAATTTTTTCCCCAGCTTAATTGATTGAACCTGAACCTATCTATCAAACCTCACTACTTAAAACTCTATATAGAAACAACCTATGACTTACATCTGCTTTCTGAATATCTTTTTCTCCCTGATAATATTGCAGGAAAAAGAAGGAAAAAAAATAAGTTTTAAAAATACAAATATATGTGAATATATCTCACAAAAATACAAAGTTAAAATTTATTTGGGGAGTGTGCTCAGATTTTAAATAACTGCAAACTGAATCACCCTAAGTGGATCAGCACTAAAAATGTTGTTGTAAAATGCACCTAAAAAGGCATTCTTATAAACTGCTGTCCCACCTAATAAGCCGATAAATACATTAATAACTAGGAACAATGTTTAAAAAATAGTTTATCTTACACTGTTTAGATTCAACCCCACTATACAATAAAGCATTGCAAATTACAAGTGAGCTATGTCTAGGACTGTTTTCTGATACTCACAGATAACTCAAAATTATACTGTTAATGCAATTTATGTTGATTCTTTAAACTAGTGCAGCACTGGTTAAAGAAAAGGATCCCAGAATAACTTTGAAAAGAGATAAAAGAGAAGACATGTCTAGATAGGTTCTTGTTGGGTAGCTCCTCACTTAAGTTTCTGCACATACTTATCTAACTTACTAAGAAAAAGCCAGCGTCTTCTTTAATGACTGTAAACAACTACGTGAAGAAGTGTGCAGAATTCACCATTTAAAAAGCCATATATATGTATAAATAAGTAAAGGGTACCTGCAGTACCCTACAACTGAGCAGCATCTCAGTGCGTTTGACCTTTTTTCCCTTTGCATAATATCCTAATGCAATCTACCACATTACCCCATGAGACCACAAGAGTGAACATTACTGTGAAACGGACTGATTTTTGGACAAGACTTCATTTCTAAATATCATTTGCATGGGTCTTTTCAACATTTCACAGACATCACATACTACCAGATTGAATGAGAAGAATCAGTTCTTGATTATTTACCCGATTGTAGAACGGATGCTGAGGTCCTGTCATACCACTATAGTAACTGCTGTGAGGTTGGGGCGATAGAACTCCGCTGTTGAAAGGTCCATTGAAAGAGGTTGTAGAAGAGCAGGCTGATGAAGGCTGACTGAACAGAGATGCTGCTCTGGCAGGTGCCTCATGTAAAGGCAGTGTGGGATAAGGAAGTCCTCCTATATTCATCTGATCTCTTGCAGCACGAACATCTGAAAAACAGGTAGAAGGAGAACGAGATTGAGCCTGAGATACTTGAACAAGTACTTTTTGATTTGTTTGCCAACTGTGTCCAGTTCTGGGCCCTTCAGAACCAAAGAAACACAAACATTTTGGAAAGAGCCCACCAGAGGCCTAAGAGGATCCTCCCATGAGGAGAGGCTGAGAGAGCTAGGGCTATTGATTCTGAAGAATAGGAGGCTCAGGAGTATCCCTTCAGTGCGGCCCAGTGACAGGACAAGAGGCAATGGGCACACACTAAAACACAAGGGGCTGAGATCCCACTGAGTATACTGTCAGACCAACAACTCATAAGGATCCCATTTTAAAAAATCCCATTCTGTTTCTCTGGTTTCAGTTCAAAAGGAACTGATGCTACCCAAAACTGTTAAAAACTACTTGGAAGTAAATTTGGATCTCTAAAAATAAAGTACCACTGTGATGCAAGTACTGTTTTCTCATAACTGCTAAAGCCACCTTGGAATCAATCATTAACAGTAGTTTGTCCCTTTTGAAGAATTGCTTTAGTCTAGCATGACTTGGTCTGTATGGAAAGCTACAAAGTAAAACTGAACAACTTGATGCTGAAGCCAGATCAGAGGAGGTGAAGGTCTGAACTGAGGAACAAATCAGGATCCTGCACAATATGCAAAGTAGTTCCATCTCAATTATCATTCTCCATTCACTTGGAAACATGCTTACCTGCAATGATTTCTCTTAGTTTGGGATCTAAGTTGACAGTACATGGCAAAAATGTTCTTACATCGCGTGCTACAAGAACAGGTGTTCGTGAAGACAAAAACACTTCGAAGTTGCGTATATCTCCATCAATTTCAAGCAGTGGTTCAACATCTTTAGTTGTAGGAATATTCTTTGAAATTCTGGTGGGAGAATAACGGATAAATGATAAACAAACAGTAAGAATTAGAGTACGGCTATTCACTGAAATCAGATCACAAATTTATAGTTCTGTAACTTAAAAAATAACAGCAAATTAACACGTCAGCATTAATCTAAAACACTCATTCAAGTTTGGATACACAAACTAGAAGTTCCACATTTAAAACTCCAACTTCTAAACTAATATTTCCTCCAACAAAAACTCTCAGGTTTCTCAGACGTTAATCAGAACCCAACTGTGTGAAGTTTCACAGTTAAGAAGATGGGAAAACAAGTGCCTGCTTCCAACTAACTCAGCTTCTAAGACAAGACACCACAAGTACACAAATAAAAACAAACAAAAGAGATCAACAAAGCAGTGAGACAGTCAAGCTGATGCATTATGACCACTGTCAAGCAATGGTGGTTTTTGTTCTTGTGTGTGTGTGTGTGTGTGTGTGTTTTGTGGTAGGTATTTTGTATGCTATAGCATAAAGAAGTTACACGGAGGAATAAGGAGTACTAAACGTTTGCTGTAGTGAGAAAAAAAAAAACACTTCAAACAATATTTGGTTGGATCTGAAATATATTTTTAATATAGTTAATTAACTAAATCTATAATCAGCTGAACTATTTCACAACTTGTTAGCTTTCAAAAATAATGGCCTTCTTTGATCTTTATTTTAGGTCCCCTACTACTTCAGGTACAATGGGATTATTCCAGAAAGAACAATAGCAAATTTACACAGAATATTTAGGATTTAGTATTAAGAGAAATAAAGAAACTCGGGATCAGTGCTAGATGCTAGAAGTAAGCGCACCGTTTACATCAAAACCATATTTCAACTGTGTTCAAATCTCTCCTTCTGATCTATTAGCACTGTCTTGCACTATACTAAAAAATTAACAGGAATGTCATAATTAACAGATATTAAAGAAAATGGCCAAATGGACCACGTACCCTTTGTAAGCAGCATCTACAAATAACTCCTCGTTCTTCACATCAAGAGTGAACAGTCAAAAGACAGAAAAAATTAAGACCACAGCCTAAAACCTGTCCATTCAGCAAAATCCGATCACGTCAATTTTACAAGAAAATTTGGCTACTATATTCAGGTTTTCCACTTTGCCTCACATAAAACTACATGCATATGTACATGTTTTTAAATGAAATACTAACATTAGCACACATTTCAGTTACGCGTATTTACTTTGAGTACTGCAGACAAGAGTTTAATATTCATTTTGCTAGTTTTAAATCAGTACTGAAGTCAGAGACCAAGGAGTTAAGGAGTGGCCTATTTCAACACTTAAATCTACAAAATAAAATGCTGAAAGAGAGTGTGACACAGATTTAAATAAAATACACAGCTGATGAATCACATGAAACAAATAAGCTGAATTTTAATGCCAGCTCTACTTAAGTATGAATGTGAACAGTGTTCTGAATATGGCAAACAAAGCTTCTGTTCAGAAGCCAGTAGCCCACTGCTGGTGTACAGATTGAAGTCTCTATTCTAACCTCCTGAGTTCAATGCCTTAAACTATGCCTTTGAAAGAAATATTTATGTAAATGATAATCTTTTGGTAAAGAGCCACAAAAATGGTATGTGTCTGTACTTCTTAGATTAAAAAAAGTAAAAGGCATGTAAAGCACTTTAGGAGTTACTTTTTTCTAGACTGTAAGTACACAGATCTAAGAATTAAGCTCTGTGAACACTATTCCCACTCTGGGGCTAGGTATTTCTAAGCAAGAAATATCACTCTTTCAGCCACAAACATCAATAAAAGTGTCAGCGATGCTTAGTTTTTGTTTCTGCAAAAAACAATCTCAACATATATATATACATATAGAAGGGCCCAAAGCAGAACAATACATTGATAAAAGCTTAAAAATTCATTCTACTACACCTCCCATGGCCTTACCATCAACAGTTATAATTAAAAGCTGTCTTCAGTGTGGATTAAGTCATATTCCATAAATGTCCAATAACAATTTGTAGCTTTTTCCTCAAGAAAATATTTAAAATACATACTGGTAAATAATTCAAACATTCTATTCAAAAGACTTTGCTGCAAATCTCCTCACTTTGGTTCATCTTGCATTTTCCATGACAGACTTCGAAAATAACTACTGTGGTCCAGCAGCACTGAATGTTGCCAGCACAGGTTCAAGGCAGATGCCAGGCCACCAGGCTCTACGTGGCACAGCCTGCCTGCCACCACCTTCTGTAGGGGAGGTCACCACCAGAGGATGTGGTCCTTCACCACCCAGCCAGGTGGTGCTCAAACGGAAGAGGCTTTGAGCAGCTCCACACATGCAGAAGGCCGTGCTGTGCCCACATTCCCTGCTAGGCCGGGTCAGAGCCCTGAGGCTGCTCACAGGCCCTATCTACCACCTCTGAGCTCCAGGCCAGCTCTGACACAGTGCAACTGTGTAATATGGGATGAGACTGCCATGATAAAAGCTATGAGAAGCATACCTGGGTGCTATTCTTGCTTGACTCCAGAACAAGTACACGCCTTTGCCCTGGGCTCTTTGCAGAGCTACATCTATGCACATTGCTGGCTTTAACACACTGACTTCTTGGCATGACCTAGTGGCTACAGACTCTCCCAGGGATCACTGGACTGTTCTCTGGCACGACCACAGGCACTGCTCCTCCCATCTGGGTACCATGGGACTGCAGACTCCGACTGTGAGGACAAGGCCCCACCTTGCAGTCACTCTCCCCACCCAGCTCCTCTTGTGAAGCAGTCTCCCAGCTGCTCCCCAGCAGGCAGACAGATGGCCTTCTCTGCACGGCTGAGATCTGGAAGGCCATTCCCAATGCCCTTTCCAGACCTCTCCCCCAACAGCAAAAGCAAAGACGTTCAACAAGTTCCTCTTCACACTTAAAATAATTTTCCTTGGCTGTTTCATAGCAGCAAGTAACTAGGCAAGAAAGAGCCGATTAACTTCTGCACTCCATAAAAAGCAGCTGACCTAATTAATTAGAACTATTAGGAAATAATTAGAGCAACAGAAGGCATAAGCAAGAAGACATGTCACGTTTCACTTGTAATGCGCCTTTTAAGCTCTTCTTGATAAGTTTTTCTTTTGATACAGTTCAAGTCAAAACTTAAAATAGCAACGTAAAATGAGGAAATTTTCTCTTTCAAAATGATACAAAACCTTGTTTTCCTTATAGGTCTGATGCTAAGGATAAGAAAAACCTGGAAAATCTGGGCCATTCTGAACTGCAAGACAAAAACTTTATGCTTAACAACCTGGTAATTAGATATCTGTTGTCTAAGATCTAATAAACTAATACCATTAATTTAATACTTGGCTCTGAAGTTACATATCCTATTCTTCTTGTACCTAGTCAAAATAGCAACAGTGTCTGCAGCCCACAAGGGTGTATTTCTTCTGGATTAAAAGTTCTCACACAAACCCTCCACAAAATGCACAGTACTATCAATCTATCAACAACAGTGCTTCAAATGCTCTTTAGGCTGCAACAGGTAGCTTGGACATTAAAAAGAACATTTGCTCACATACACACTTGTATGCAGACAGGAATAAAAGGTCATCACACGCTCAATAATAAAACAGAGGAAATTGATATTTTACTTTAATAAAAGATGAAAAAGGAACCTATAGTTTGACATAGCTACCTAGATAGAAAATTATAACCCCCTCGGTGCATATTAAGCAGTACAGAGACTTCACTGAACAGATGCAATAGCTATTTTAAAACTCCTATTACCATAGGTATTCAGGAAAGCTTTCTTTGCAAAACGAACTAACCAAGCCAAGTAACAGTAGATAAAGCACTTCTGAGTCTTCTGCTTTTGATCACCTCAGGAAAAAAAAAAAACATTTTCTTAGAAGACAGTTATATATTTATTAAACTTCTAAGCTCCCATGCTCAGTATCATGCTCCACCACTGAGCTATATTATGCAGGTCAGATTTTATTTTAACTTTCCAGAATACTCCCTACGCCAATATTCTTTTTAATTAAAAAGTGTTAATAGAGTTTGAAATGTCTGGACTCGTTTATAGCTTTACAGTTTTATTTGAATTAGAGAAAGCAAAAAGAATTTTAAAAATATATATACATATATTTATTGCATAGATAGGAAAGCAGCAAAATGGAGTAGTAAAGAACTTAAGACTGTTCAAATCTGCTCTGTTGCAAACAAAAAAAGTAATTATATCTTACTAACTGAGATGTCCAACAGGATCACTCACACAAGTAAAATATGAGAATATTGTATTAATCCATTTTCAGTATTTACACCACCAAACAGCACTTACAAAGCTTCTGTATGACTTTATGTGGGGATTCTTTCATTCAATACCTTTACCTGCAGATTTTAGATTTTTAGCAAACATTTGCAGTTCCAGTAGGATTTGAGATCACCAGGGCATGAGCCACTGGTACTGTGTAGCCAAAATAGCATTTACAGACCATTACCTTACACCACAATGGTTATTCCATTTTTGAATAAATATTCTACCTTTGACAAAAGTATTCATCAAGCACAAAAAGATATTACCTCCAATTTTATTTCCCAACTTTACCAACTTCCCCCAGAATGAACATGCCTCATGAATTGACTTACATGAATAAAATAAAGGTTTAATTTGCCCAAATTTGTGTTTATTGTGTTATTATGTTCTATCATAAGTTAATATCAACTAGAGGAGTTTGGAGGGACTTGAAATACACAAGTTTTTGTTTTAAATTGAGATATCATTAATGCATGTTAACTATAACTTTTTAAAATGCTTATCCAGTATGTAATTCAGAAATATGACTTACTCATCTACATTACAAAGGTAACTAAAAAGAAAGGCAAAAAAATACTTGAGAACTTCCTTTCTCTAGCGTTCTGAGTAGCTTTTGCTCCTGTCCTTTTCTATCCTGGTATGTTTTCAACAGAACTCTCTTCTTACTCATCACGTCCTCTGGTAATCTCTGTCCTTCTCTTTCATGCCTTGCCTCTAGCACCACACAGTTTGAGAAATCACAGAATGATAGAGTGGTTTGGGTTGGGCAGAGAACTTTTAAGCCCATCTGGTTCCAACCCCCTGCTACAGGCAGGGACACCTCCCGCTAGACCAGGTTGCTCTAAGCCCCATTCAGCCTGGCCCTGAATGCCTCCAAGGTGAAGGCATCCACATCCTACCCGGGCAAACAATTTCTGTTCCAGTGTCTCACCACCCTCCCAGTATGGTATTTCTTCCTAGTATCTAGTCTAAATGTACCCTCTTCCAGTTTAAAGTCATTTCCCCTTGTTCTGTTGCTACATGCCCTTATAAAAAGCCCCTCCCCAGCTTGCCTGTAGTCCCCTTCAGGTACTGGTAGACTACTATCAAGTATCCCCGGAGCCTCCTCTCCAGGCTGAAGAGCCCCAACATTCTCAGCCTGTCCTCATAGAGAGGTGCTCCAGCCCTATGATCATCTTCATGGCCCTCCTCTGGACCCTCTCTGACAGCTTAACAACTGGCATGCTAGCTATTAATACTGGGACATTATCAGCATAAGAAACCTAACATTCTATATCCTGCATTGTAAGTAGGAGACAATAGAAGGAAATTGGAAAAAAAAAAGTGCAAGTTAAGTATTTAGGAGTAATGTCTCACTGTGAGGGCTACAAGAATACGGAACTGCCTCCTTCAAATAAGTGACTTGACTGAATCTGGCCCATGCAAAAGATTTTTGCAGAGAACATTATGACCAGAAGAGATGAACGCGGCACTTTTCATTTCTATAATCACTAAAAAGCTACACTGCTTAAATTAATACATCAATAGTTTTTATACAAATTGCAAATCCCTAAAAAGTTAATTTCAATCTTTTTATTGAAAGGTATTTAAACGGTGTCAAAACTGGAATTAACATAATAACCTTTGAGAAAAGTTATATTTCAAACAATCTTGCTCATTTTAAATTGCTAGAAACTTGCAAAAAATATATATAACATGCTTTTTAACAGAATAATTTAATAGGTACTTGTCTAAAACACTGTAATGGAAAAGTAGACAGATAATGCTTATCTTCAGACTTTATTTTACTCCTTTTCTTCTTACTTATGTATATTAACAAAAAACCCTCAAATGATTTAGACAAAAGCTTTTAGCTCAACACATAATTGCAACAAAATTACAATAATTGTACCAATTAAAATAATCCTGAATGAACAGTTTGTCATCTTAATGTTCCAATGGTTTACAGAAGGATCTACTTAATTAGCTGAAATTGCTTTCCAATGTTAGTATCAAATGTCATTTGTTAAAAGTTGAACGATTTCGAAAATAATTTAACAAAGCAATTTTACAAAACACCAAGAACCAACATTTTCTTTTCAGCTGAATAAAGCAAGCAGATGTGTCATCAAATTGCTATAAAAATAAATGAGCCTTTATATGGGGAAAAAATAAATTTTACTACTAGTGCTACGGAATACTTTTTTCTGATTTTTTTTATGAATTCAATTTTTTTAATAAAATAATTTCATATCATTTATATCTTAGTGGTATTTTTAGTGTGTTGTAAATACTCTTTCTAAACTGAAGCAATAAACGATAAAGTGCAAATATTCAACTGTCGGCATTTTCGTGACTTCCTAATTTGGTTCACAGGGGCTTATCACACAAAAGACTGGAACTTATCAGTAAAATATAGCACCAATGAATCTACACTATATAACTCCAAATCTACAATAATCAAGCGTTGTTTCATTTATTACGACATTAATCTTTACCAGTTGAACCTGGAGAAAAAAAAGAGAACTAGAGGATGAGTTGTTGGGATTAAGTATTTCTCCAGTTACAGTTAGTAGAGATAACCATTTCTATGGTTACTTCCCAAAAGTGGTAAATTCTGGGACTGGTGAAAAAAGCAAACAAAATCATACACCCATACTGAAACTGGAACAGCAGCATCAAGAACTGAAGAAGCTGAGAAATACCAATACTTTCCATGACTTCTAAACTAGTTTGAGCAGATGTATTCTACAAATTATCCCTTAGAACAGTGTAACGGTTACACATGCATTAACAAAACCTAATAAATGAACTATGCCTAGCTTACATCCTTCAGTTCTGCCCACAAAAAGAATCCTGAATAAAAGCTACTATGTTATTACTCTAAACTTGTATTCTGCTTCAGCACGTGGATCTGCCACCCAACACAGGTAGGTATGTATACATACATGCACATACTGCAGATGTTAAATTCAGCCAAAGCGATTTATGAATTTTGTGCTGTTGGGTTTCAAACAATGGTTACTTACAGCTCTGAGGAAAGCACAGCCATTTTCTTATCCTGGAAGATATCACATTTTTCAAAATCAAAGACTTAAGATCCTTGATTTTCATAGTTTTCTTTAGTTTCCAAGAAGCATGTTTTCAAGGAAATTAAGTAAAGGGCGGAGCTCCTAAGCTGAACAGATGGCTTGTGAGTGTTTCTTCTATCTTGAGCCAAGCTATCATGTTCTAATATTTTGAATGAATGTGTAAGAATAGGCATGTCACAGAAATTCAGAGATCAGCAACAACTTGCCAGTATCCTCACAAAGCTGTCTTAGTACCTCAGTTTGAGCAAAGCTTGGGAAGAAAGTGACAGTGAAGACTGTCCCTCATGACACTGTGTGTGACAAACAGAGCAACGTCAAAACTAGCCAGGAGGAAACACCTGAATAGAAGGTTGTGTGACTACCCAAATTCGGTGTCATTAAACAAAATGTAAAGTCAGTTTTGGCAACAAGGACTCTCTTCTCTTGAGTATCTTTAAGAACTAAGAGAGTGAGTCATCATCTTCCTTAGGACAACCTCCTTAGATACACCAGTTATATTTCTCAATGTTTCACCACATAATGGCTACAATTATATTCAGAAAGATAAATAACCTAGATCCTAACTGTATGAGAGAGCAGAAAATACTTACCATGAATCTACCAAACTCTTGGCTAAATATTCCATACACAGTAGTATCCAGTTACAACCATGAAATAGTTCTTACAGACTAGCATTAACTGTAAACTGACTTTTTTTCCCCTCCTACTCCTCCCCTCACAGCAGTTAGGCCACTAAATGGTTCTGGGAGGCCGCAGTGTGTTCCCTGCCATCTTCCCCACCAAAAGCACAACAGGCACTTCACAATACTAGAGTGTCATGCCTACATGGGCAACTCACTGCACTTGCCAGGGTCAGAAGATTTCCACGACTGGCCACACAGGCTGTCCCTGCACCTGGTAAAACTACTTCACACACAAGATATTATAGAAAACACTCACTGCCACCTCTCCCTTCCATGTGTATTTTTTTTTTAAACTGAAGTAGCCTTAGCTGCTGTGGTTTGTGCTGAATCTGATCTTTTCCTCCTGTTGTAAACACACTCAAACCACATTTATTTGTGCATGTTTTTTTAAGAGCTTCAATTACTGACTCTCAGTGATCTTGAATAAACTTTAGGCACAAGGAAAAACACCACAAAATTCAGTTTAGGCCTCAGCCTGCAGGAACTTCAGGGGTAAAAACTGAGACATCCAAAGTTTTTCAAGTGTTTACAAGTTTGTTTAGTCATTTTCTGAATTACTCTCTTGAACTCAAGAGGCTAACAAATGCCTGAAGTTCCACTTTCATCTCTAAACCTTAACACATGGAACAGGCTTTAATCCATAAAGGCAGTCCAGCTACTAACAGTCTTTAACAAGTGACAGACTGGTAAGGCCACCATATCTAGAAGAGAACTGGTTCACTCGCAGTTGCAGCACTTATACCTTCAGAGCCCAAAAGGACAAAGGCATACTGGTAAGATGGATACAAAATCACTCCAGTGACTTCTAAAAGCAGCTTCTAATAGACAAAGCATTACAGATTCAGTTCCTGCCATGATAAGGATACAAACAGGAAAACATGTTCAGCAGATTCATCTCACTTAGTGAATAAACTTACTGAGGAAAAGAGAGAGAAGATATTGCCCTTGTGTAACTGGCTTTAACATCAACAGTTTTAATTGAGAAGGTGTTAATATCTAATCACTGTTTCCTACTGCCCTAAATAGTAGAAAGTATATTAAAAAAAAAAAAAAAAAAAGAAGGTTAGAAATCAGACCCTCAAACTGAAACAATTAACTAAAATCTCTGGAGGAAATATGATTCAAAACAAAGGAGTGAGCATTCCCTGAAAAGAAAACCAAAACCAGGATTCTTGATAGAACGAGAAAAAGGAAAAAAAGCCTGTGCTGATATTCATAGAAAAGTTCTTAAGTGAAACTAGGGCTCTTCTCATCATCTAAAACTTCTTCTACTTTGGTAAATCCTTTCTGAAACACAGTAACTAGAATCTCAGCGTTCAGAATGTAAATGCATCACAGATATGTATAATATAATAATTTCTTCTATCGCTTTGCTAGTAAATCCTAAAGATGATTTCCTATTCTGACTGTTGCTGAGCACTGAACATATTTCTTCATCCATCAGCAATGCATCTGTGAATTCCCTTCATAGGATCAGATCCACAGACCACAACTATATTAGTAGCCTCACAGATGAGACTGCTTTCCCCAGCAGGTTAAGACACTCATATCCACGATTACTTTCATCTGTAATTTGCTCAAAACTACCTCTGCAACTCTCTTTGAAACAGCTGTCCTGGTTAAATCTCCATGCTGCATCCTCTCTGTCATGGAGGGACCTTCTTGTGGGACTCCTACTTTTTGCTTCCCTCTTCTGCTTTCCTCAAACAACCTTGCCTGCAATTACCTTAAGTTTCAACACATGTAAATCTTCTCAGGACCTTGCCGGCTATCATCCTAAATTTTAATACATGGAAACACCCAGGATCTTCCTTAAAACTTCTGAAATTTCAAATCATTACATCACACTCTTCACACACTCATCGACTGCTGAAAATTCATATTCTTAAAAAATATCTTCTCTCTACAAAAGCTACTGTGGCTTCCAGCATCACTAAGGAACTGATGAATAGTTCTAGAACAGCTTTTAGTTGTCTCAGTTCAGCTTTCCTAACTGTGACAGCACTGAGATTTGACAGTAAACAGCCCCCCGCCTTTGCTACACTGCCTGTGTACACAGTTTGGAGACAATTCCATTCTTCCATTTCTTGATGCTCAACTACTTGATTCTTTTCATTTTACCTGTACTTTTCGTATCGCTTATTCTTCGAAACAACACTGAAAAACAAAGCACCTGGTGGAAGAGACCGCTGACGCTGCAGCTGAGGGCAAAGCACCACAAGCCAGGCAGAGCACCACGCGAGTGCCACCTGCTGGCGCCGACTGCTGGGAGAGAACAGCTGGGAGCTGCCTGCCCCCAGAGACCACCGTGCAGCAGCTGTGCAATGGGTTTGCCACCTCTTGTCATACCCTCAGTGCACAGCTGACACATCTGTTGCAGCTCTTCAGTTGAGGGTACCTGGAAGAGATCGATCCGATGGGTCACTCGCTGTAAGGGAGACCTAATGCTGGACAATGATAGTGCCATCAAACACTGTTCTCATATGGAGGAAGCAATCACACACTGAAAACTGCATAAAAAAGAATCTCTGAAATTGCCATCCTCAAAGGATGTGTCCAAGCAGTCCCCTCTCCTCACACACTTATCAAAGAAAACATGCACTGCTACAATAAAAGGGATTTTGATACAAACTATGGAATGCTAGGAAAATTATACTTCTGTTCCTGTTCTAAAGCACCAAAACATTTTCAAAAAACTCCTTCCAGAATAAAAGCCAAGGAAGAAGTAACAACCGCTCACGGTACATGAGTAGAAGCTATAAAAGTACAGAAATCTGGTATCTATTCATGGCACTTCAAACAGAAAGCTGTTCTATCCAACTAGAAAACCTAAGAAAACAGAGATGGAAGTTCTAAAAGAGGAGCTAAATTAAATACTCTATTTTGAACTGATAAAGGAACAGATATTCAAGCCAAATTACTTCAAACAGTTGTAGATGAAGAGCAGCAATACACTGCTATACACTGAAAGGATTATTTTGAATAAAACAATTTTCAGAGCATCAGATAATCCCACAGGAATGTTCACAGAACTTCCCATACTTGGCATACAGCAAACACAATTGCCCAAATCAACAGAGAGATGAGATCTCAGCTTTGTCACTGTATTAGGAGAGTTGTAAATTTAGTACACAGGTTCAACAGAGAGATGCACCAACTCTCTTCCTAAGCATGGAGCAAAGGTGTTATTACAACAGGTTTTGTTTGTTTTAACCAAGTGATGGCACAGGGTTCTTCATAAACTTTATTTATAAGTTCATCAATGTCTGTATTATGAATCTGCAAGCTACTCAAGTGGCAATACTACTTTGAGCCATAACCTGCATATCAAGAAGCAAAACTGCATGGCAGGTTTCATGCATCTCCTCCACACATGAACTAACAAACCCTGGCACTCACAACTGTTCAGGTGCCTGTGCTAACAACAAATAATCCAGAACCTGAATAAGTCCTTCAGCATTCTGTTGTGCCTCTGCTTTCCTTCTCCCCAAGTTAGTTTATTACAGATTTAACATTACATGGGAATTGCTAGTACATGCTTTTGAGAACAGTTCAGGTCTCTAATGCCCCCTTCTGCTCCTTAGAAACCACTAACAGGTTGGTACATCTTGAAGACAGCACTTTGTTCATTCCAAAGTGATTTAGCACTGCTGTTGCTAATTAATCAAAAGGCACTAATGAGTACCACAAAGTAACTTCAGGTATATGCTTGTAGCTAGTCATGTAAAGACTTCATACAGGCTTTCTAGGGAAAGAATATTATACCTTGCAAGAGATTAATAACATCCTAACATTCTAATGGACACCTCACAAGAGAGCTTGGTATGATGAAAAGATTAAGATCTCTCAGAGTTAAGCAAGCACATACAGCCTGTCAGCAGCTTGAAGAAATTAACTGAAATTTGAGTTAGTGAAAAGGGTGTGCTTACGTATTTATTTCAGAGTAAGAATCACCCATGTTTTCCATTTAGCAGTATAAATGTGAATGCATGAAACAGACTAAATAACGTGTGACTAGAAAAGTTGTTCCAACAATTTCAGCAGAAGCTCAGTGATTAACTACTTGATAGTATTGATTATCCTTTGCTGTTAAGCAATGAATTATAGAATACCCTAGTCTGGAAGAAAGAAGATAAAGATGATCGAGTCCAACCCCTGGCTCCACACAGGATCACCCAGAATCCAAACCCTATGTCCAAATGTGCCGTTCAAATGCTCTTTGAGCCCTGGCAGCTTGGGGCCGTGCCCACTGCCCTCTGGTGAAGCACCTTTTCCTAATATCCAGCCTGACCTTCCCCAATGCAGGTGACAGACTACTAAGAAAAGATGAAGAAAGGAATCTGTATCCTTAAAAAAAGGTTTTGCTTAGAAACAATATCAAAATCTTCGAGAAATAGTGGCACAGACTATTTCTTTCTCAGGACACAACCATCCATCAGTTTGGCCCTAACATGGTGTAATTTAATTGTTCCATAACTTTAAAAGGAAAGACAGCTGAGGTTTTCCTGTTTTCCACAGCATTAAAGACAAAATGTCTCATACTGAGACATTATCTGTATTTCTGTGGATTTTTCTCATACCAACTGGTCTGGAATTGAAAATCTGTGTTAAAAATAAAGACTGCAATATTTATCTTTTTCTATCAGAAAACAACAATTCTACCATCCTACTGTCACCAGGTCACTCTTCACTATCTTCATTTCCTTTCTCAATAGCAGCCAGGGATCTAAAGAGGCACATTAACCATCAGCACCTCCTCTTGTTCTCAGGTACAATATGTAGACAGTACTTATGGACAGCAACTTTTCCCAGCGACCAAGAAAGAAGTCATATTTCACCTTCACACTCCTTAACTTCAGTAAAAAGACTGCTATGTCTTTGAGCACATTAACAGCACCAAAATAGCAGAGATTTTTACGACTAAAGGCAGTTTGCAGACTTCAGTGCAGATTCTAACTAGATAAACTTAGCTTGACCATTGCAGTGAGGAAATTTCTATCAAGAAATAAACACACAGTAACCTGTAAAATAATTCCAGTAGGCTGCTCTTTGCTTTTAATACAAAGCATACATCCTTACAGGGTGCATTAAATAGTGATGAAAGTCATTTTAGAAGTTGCCAGAAGTTAACAGAAGAGAGTAAGACTGTAGGACTTACAATTAGCATTGCAACTAGACAGTTGTTTGAAAGCCATGCTATTCCAATCATCATTTGTAATGATTATTTTAATCATTCAAACTACATTCCATCCACCTACCTCTCATAGATGGTTTTTAAAGTCAGCTGATCTGGAACACCTTCAGTCTCTTCAAGATGCAGTATGAGCCACGATGTTCTATAGGGCCACTGCTCTGTGAGGTTGATCCAGCTAGCAAGCCTGTCCCAATTGAAGGTGATCTGATTTGCTCTCAATAGGCGACCTAATGTAACAGAAAAAAGAAACATAGGTGTTTTTGTGGTTGTTTTTTTTCCCCTTTTGAAAGATACCTTCCCCAGCCACTCCCCTCCCCCCAGAGTAACAGCCATGTATGTCCTTATGTCCCTTATCCTGATCGAAGTTCTTTCTGGTATTATAATTGTCAGCTTCGGCTCCAAGCTGAACACTCTCATTCTGTTACAGGTGAGCCTGAACAAAATTAAATACAGAGTTCTCAAAACTCATGTTAATACATTGAAAGATCTTTTGTGTACTGGGATACAAAATACAGTCAAAAGAATAAAACAGAACTGCCATCTTCAACAGTCAACAGAACTTCAAAGCCACAAATACATGACCTCCAGTTACTAAGACAGGGTATGAATTACAAATAAAGCTCAGCTTAGAAGACAAAAAAAAAGATGAATGAACCAAGTTAATGTTACAGTTTATGCTTTTCAAGTTGTAGCAACTTTTTTTTTCCTATAGAACTGCATTCATATTGGTGACAAGAGCTTGAAGTCTCTTGGAGTTCTTCATGACATTAGGGTATACAAGGTACAGTACCTGGGACTCTTAAGTGCTCTTTCAGGGTATTTTCTCTTGTTTTTACTATATTTCACTACTACAAATAACTAAATTTGTGATTTTGTTATACTTCCACATTTGTACTAAAATTTGCCAAAAATATTTCACACTACAAACAATAATGACAATGTGAGGAGATGGTACATTTATATAGAATTTTAGGTCTGTTTTCACATATAATCATCACTAGATGAAAAGACCAACAGGAAAAATAGGAGAGACTCTTCTATTAATTACATCAGCATTAAATTACTGAACTAGAAAACAAGTGGTTTATTTTACTTAATTTAGAACAGCAATTAGATTCTAAATAAACTAAGGGGAAACTAGGACAACACAAACAATGTAAGCACTAGGAACACAACTTCAGAGACTGCTAATAAGCCTGGCTTCTGCAAGCAGGTTGAACAGAGCTGAACCTAGATGGTTCACAGAGATGGTTTGGACTCGATGATCTGTAGAGGTCCAACCCTTCCCTTCCAACCTTTACCATTTTGTGATCCTGTAACCTCACCTCAGACACACAACCGTGTATTTGTACCATACTTGTTTCTGAGATGATCACCTCACCTCTATACCAGAGCTGAACCAGTTCCACCTACCCAAGCCACACTAGAATACATACTGCCAAACGTATACTAAGCAGGGCAGTGGATGCAGCATTGATAGAGCTGCAGCAGGCTTCTACAATCAAAAACATCAGTGGGAATTACTTCAAGCTTCACAGTATTACTACTCCGTGCACCTAATGGTCAAGCAAACACTCTAAGCAAGATACAAGTTAACTGCAGCACATTTACTGGCTCCATCTATGTGCCATGCAAGGGAGTCGAAGATTTCTGACCTGCACCCTGAATAGGCAATACAGCCACACTGACTCAGTGTGGAACTTCATGCTGAATCTGTGCTTCCTATGCATGCATCTGCAATATTTCAGTTCCTGTGCAAGTTTTATTCCTACAATTCACTCTCACTAGAAATTTAAGAGAACTTTTTACTTAAGCAATAAACATTATCCTAGAAAGACAGATCACTGGACATAATATTTTACTGTTAGTGTTAACTGGTAGGGTAGGGAGCATCAGTCTTCCTAGCGCTCAAATTTTGTTAGGCATGCTAAATTTATAAATTCTATTTTCATAAACTTAACTCAGAACTTGCGATAGTCTGATTAATACTGGGACAGTTAAAACACAAGAACCGTGCTCTTCTCCTTCAAAACACACAATTATTCACTTTGTTATCCATCAGTACAGTACAGTACCATTCATTATTCAGTGAGGTCCTTTATCACATACTTCCCATAATAAAATTGCATGTCAAATAGTGTTAAACTATTTTTTTTTAACATTTAAGACAATACCGATAGATCCACAAATCCCTGAAGTTTTCCAATTAGTCCTATACAGGTAATATTATTTATTCCACTAGCTTCTGCTGAATAAAGGTTATCCTCCACAGGGGTCCACTTCCTACTCAAACATTCAGAACACAAAGCCTGGAACAGAAAAAGCAACAGAATCTGATCCTTCTGAAAAAGCTGGTATTGGCCTTCACGTCACAGGAAAACTCGTGCAACACTTACCTGTCACTGAAACTATATTTAATAATCTTCTCATGGTCTGAGGACTGATATCACTGAACCAATCCTCTGTGACCAAAAGCTTGGTCAGGTCAAAGGACATCTGTCGAGTGATGGTGCGCTGCATCTGGCGCCTTCGGTACGTATCCTGATAGGGACACACAAAAGCAAGAAGCACTGATCAGTAATGAAGTACTTTATGTATCTGAAATTAATTCAATTTCACTTCATTATAAAGTTAAAACACTTGTGAATATAATCTGCGAGGTTGAAATGCAATACCATAAAAGTATTTAGCTGTATTTAACTCTGACTTAGCTATGTGACATGTTCATATAAGTCAATAACTGGCCAGAGTTATGCAGACTTTATTGTTTCCTTGCTAATTCTGAAAAGGCACAGAAAAATATTTTTTAAAAAAGATGATTAACTTCTGCAATCTCATCAAAATCCCCTGCTGTGCCTATCAAGAAACCAAACACTATCCATTTAGTTGTTACATTTTAAAGTTAGAGAGTACCAGGCTTCTTTGCTACAGAATTTCCCACAGTAGCTTAAAAAAAAAAAAAGATTCCTCATGGAGTATCACTTATCCACATTTTCTGAGTATCTTAAAGTCAATCACTGTCTGGTGTTCTGTAAAGATGGGATAATAGGAAAGAGAGAATAATGCAAGAATGTACAATTATTTCCCCCCTACTGCAACAGCCTGCAGTACTGTGCATATGTGCAAGAGTTCAAAATACACACAGGCAAAAATAGTATGCTGTATCATTTCAGCATTCACAGAAAGCTTAAACATTCCAACAGTTCCTGAATTTAAAGCTTTGTGGAAAAGATCACTTCAGTGAACGAGCACAGCTTTTCTTCTTTGGATAAAACATCAGTTTGCTGACCTCAAAATATACTTCTAAGGAGATTATACATCCTAACTTCCTAGGAATGGTTTGATAAGCCTTCAAAGTTGATGTCATTAAGCACATGGAAGAAAATGAGAAAAGAAAAAACAACAACAAAAAACCTGTTACCAGTTCTAGACCATTTAGTGTAACATCTCTCACCCGCCTATTGAGAGCTGTTTTGCTACCAAGCTTGGTCGTCTCTCCAAGGCTGTTCTGAGAAACTCTTCTGTCAATCTCTTCATGCAATCCTATCAGGGAAAAAAAATAATAATTAAAAAAAAGCATTTTCTCCACTCATACATGTGGTTGAAATATAAAATGACAATAATAATCTACAAATTATTTAATTAGCTTGTTCCAGAAAACAGGTTTTATTGCTTTGTAAACTCTGTATTATTCTCCTGCATAACTTTACCTGCACTGTCTGTGTAAGGAACATCCCCATTGGTTGTCGAAGCCACCATCAACTTTTTTGCATTACTAAGCCCTCTGCTATTCAGAAAAACAGGCAAATGGACAATATTTCGCATGTAATCATGTCCATTTATGTTTGAATCACGCAGAACAGTGTTGAGATTCTGATTAATAGCTTTTATAATAATGTGTGGATCACTTGCAAAAATAGCAATAAATGGTCCTTTTGAAAACAAGACTCGCACCTGTAAGAAAGTAGACAGTAAGCCCTGTTAGTAAGCATGAATTGTTTGAGCATCTGATTCAACGTTTTATAACCACTCTATCCTAGACATAACCTTGAGAGAACAAGGGACATATAGAGATGTCAGGTTTTTTTTAATATGACATGTCTAATGTTAGGTACTCATCCACACTTAGAAATAAGCATACTTAATGCAGCAGGAGTACTTAAAACAGAAGTCATTAGCAAGAAAACAACATGCAGCAATGTCAGTCTCTGAAATATTTACCATTTAAGTATTTATCATCTGAAGCACATCAAAAATATGAAAAACTCTCAAAATGATGCAAATTTGTTTCAAAAGGATATTAGTTTTCCATTTACACCTGTTGATTTCAAAATGTTTCACATGTATAACATGCACAGTCCCACTAAGATGTAGTTTTCAACTTCTGAAAACTGCTGCCCGTAGAGTTAATAGCTACACTTACGTAGACAAGCATTTAAAAATTACTATAACACAGAGATTCTGTATACGTGCTTTCATTCTAAAGAAAATGCCATAATCGGATGTATCTGAACCATCTATAGAAGAGAGAAGTCCAAAGCTCATCCCTAAATAAGGATCAAACTCACAGTATCAAGCATTTGTAAAACTTTGTCCTGTTCACAAGCATCCAATCCATCAATAATTACAACAAGCCTTGTCTGATTCTGAGTGAAGCTGTCAATGGTTTTCGCCATTCTGGCCATAAGCTCCACTTCACATTTCAAAACCTAAAGATATACATTAAAAAAAAAAGTAAAAAGTAAGCTCTTATTAAGTTAAGGGGGTTTGGGTTTACTTCTTTCAATGGTCAGTTCATACAAACACTTACCTTCATGAATCCCTCACTTTTCAACTTGTGAAGCTTGGAGGCAGCATTGTGAAGACGTTTTCTTTGAGAATTCAAAACTGAATCCATCACTTGCCACCACGTGCGACAATTCAAGATGAAGGCCAAACCAACCACACATGTAACGGATATAAGAATGGCATTCACTGTCATGTTTGTTGGTTCTACATTAAAAATCGCCAGCAGGGCAACCGCAGAAACAACACAAGACAATATGAACAGGAAAATCACAAAGGAAGGCAGACAGCAAGTTTTCTTCCATTTCTTTTTACCTAGGAAACAAGTATTTGCTGTTACAATGAGTGTGAGATGTCATTACAGGTGAATTCAAAGTCTATTAACTTACATACTTTTTATAACATCGTAATTTGCACAAAAGGTTATTGTACTTCTACAAAAGTGAAAAAAAAATCACCTAAATTCAACAAAATTTTTGGAAATCATAAAGCAGATGTATTTCTATATCAGTTTGTTTCAAGAAATCCACACTAAATAGAAATATCCTTCATTATGTAGCTTTCACACCAGTGGTATCACCCCTTTTATGACATCTCTCGGTGAAGTGTATTTCCACAAGTCCCAGGCAAACAGTGAAGCAACTCTCTGGTTTTAAACAGAAATATGATCCTTAAGCAACCCAATAACATTTCCATTGGATAAATGACTCAGTGCTTGCCACAATTTGAGATTGTAGCCCTAGCTTTACCCTTTCCTGCATGCTAACACATACAGAAAAGAGAGTATGTAACGAGCAGACAGAGCACAAGAGCCTCAGAGAAGAATAAAACAACCTGACTTACACAGGATTGATAAAAAAGACACAACAGAACACTGTAGCTGTCAGATTAGCAGACCTAACAATCATTTAAGAAACAGCTTTTTTGTTTGTTTTAACCAAAGTAGCAGCTTCAGCCTTCGGGAACTTGTACAAGCAGAGAAATTCAACACCTGTCCACGTCAAAGAACACAACATAGTAATAGCCTAATGTGAAATGATGAAAGCAGAAAATCAATACCTGAACTTCAATGAAAAAATTAAATACACTACTCCAAAAGAATATCAGATAATGTATGATACTGTAGACCAGGGCATAAGCTGGAAAGGTCTTTCACATTACTGACATGTGATGACAGACAGGTTTGTGACGCGCGACAAAGCAACAGAAATGCATAATGACAGGACTGAAGGGCAAGAAGCGAAGAAGAACAGCTCAGTTAAAGATGTCTAGAAGTGAATGTAACTAAGGATGTACGTCTCCTCTAAACAGAAGGAGACAGGAACAGATTACAGAAGGAGTTATAAATCAACCAAGAAATGGCAACTGAATATGTCTGTGAGTGAACAGACAGAATGTTAAAGACACAGGAAAATAAAAAGAAAGCCATGCATGTCTACATACACCCAGAGATGTCTACATACATCCAGAGACAAGAAACCTAAGAACCTAAACCTATAAACACCTATAGACAAGGAGAGTTCGTAAGATCACCAAATACAGAACTAGAAAGAGCATAAGAAGGCACCAGCACCAAGGAACAAAGGTAGAACAGGTAAAGTGGAATGGGTAGTTACTACAGATTATCACAGGGAGTTAGCACTAAGTCAAACCTTGCTTTTGGAGAGATTACAGCACCGTAAAAGCTGAAGTTAAGGAGAACTTCAATGAAGGAGATGAACCAGAAAATATCTAACAGAAATTAAGAGTGGGAAAAAAAAAATAATCAAAGCTCAGTAAGGAACATACAGTGAATTTAAGAAAGAATGATGAAGAGCAAGTTGTGTTTGTCACACAGGGTGCGTTTTCCACCCTGCAGAACATAGGAGAGAAGAAACACTTCATCATGGGACAAAAGATGGCATCTCACAGACTCCTAACTATGTGGTCAATTCAAGTCTAAATGAAGAATAACTGACCGAAATTGAACTCAAAGTAGAAATAAGTTTTCTATGAATTGAAAATTCCCCTTTTCCTCACAACTGTTCTGTACGTTTTTTTCAGCAATCTGCAGATGGGACAGGAAAAGTTTCTTTCATTTGGATCAAGCAAGAATACTCCATTCCATCTTAAGCAAGAATACTCCATTCCATCTTATCAGTGCTTGTTAATTAAATCAAGATAAACAAAGAAAATAGAGCATTTTTCTCTCCAAGACAATGGAGAGAATTTCCCCCTCTGCATGATTACAACAGTTTCTAAAGAGAGCTTCTAATGTGAGACACAACCCCTAATAACAGTGCACTGAAATGGTATAATCAGAAACGTCATTCAGGTAATAAAAACCTTGCGTATCTTCTGTCTTGAAAACTCGAAATAGCCTTGTTGCTAAGAAACCAAATTCTCTTTCACATGCATCAGAGAGGGTAGCAATCATCTCAGCCAATGAAGTTTCTCCACCTACACTGGACAGTCTATTGTAGTCCGTAAACAAAAATCTGAAAGAGAGAAAACAAAACATACACGTTATGCATTTTGGAAAGCTTGAAATAGTTTTAGGCAATCAAGGCAAAAATCTTCCTGCATGTCTATAGCAGAAAGATTTCTTTTGTTTGGTTTTCCTTTCAAGTGAAAAAAGCATTAAGCATACTCCTCTGGTATAGCTTGCTACTAACTTCTCACTTTCTCTGTTACAAATTCATTGAAAAAAAAACAAAATAACAACAAAACAACCTCACACCACCACCAAAAAGCAGTTTGGCACAGAGTAGCAACAGTACTTTGACAGAGCAGTTTCTTGATCTTTTACATGCTCAAAAGTTGAATTGCATCGGCCTCTATGGCTACCATTCTCCAAACAGGAATCTTAACAGTTTTTCATAGGACAGTATACATGCACATTAATATGCACGGTCTGGAAAGCATCAGAGTGAACCTGAATTCCGCATTCAAGACTCGGGAACTGAAATAACCAACCTCACGGGTAGAGCTTTAGTGGTTTGCTCTGGTAACTCTGGTGGGTTCACAAACATGAGTTTGAGAAGCAGCTCCAAGTAACCAATGTGTCTTGCCAGTCTTGTACTCAGCACCCAGGCCCAGTTCCAGCTCTCACCTTCTCTTCGACCACCAAAATAAATTACAGCTAAAAGAAGGAAAAATAAGTACCAGTCAAAATTCACATCTGAAACAAATCATGAAGCTCACACAGATAAAGCATGGAGCTTAATGAATTTCAACGACTATGGCCAGAAATTAGAAAGGTTATAGCAACACAGCGAAGCCCATATGTATGTTTTTTTTGTTTTCAAGAATTGTTTGTAGTTTGTGAGAAGACAAACACAAGAAAAGGGTCAAAAGAGGTCTTATTTTCTACAAAAACAGTTGTTCTTCTGAAACAAAGCCTGTGTACAAAACAAAAAACTAATACTAAACATAGATATTTAGCAGAAGCCATCAAAAGTTTTATATAAAACAGACTTACTGAAGAAAATGTAGAGCACTGATAATAAGCTGAGTGACACTGCTATTCCAAGTTTTGCATCCACTGTGAAAGCAAGCAACAAACCCAAACCCCCACAGAGCAAAAGTGTGAGGAATACAATCAGCCAGGAGAACTGAAACAGAGGCTCAATCTGCTGTCCTGCAAAAGTCTTCATTTCATCTGAAAAACAAAGACCACTAAACATGTTAAATCATCCTGGAACAGAAAGTATTACAAAGATCCTCATTTTTGAAGACATTTTGCCTACACTAACTACTCCCTAATATTGACAAAAACCAATGCAAACCACAATATGTGAATTTCTCTTCAGAGTACAAGAAGTTTTCATCCACGCAACAAAAAAGATAAATAACAAGCAGAAAAAATATTGCTGAAAAGTGTTCTAAAAACCTAGGAGTTTATCAGCAATGAACATCACACTCAAAAATGAAAAATGCACACTGCTTTGTATTTATGGAGTAACACTTAAGGAAGAGAAAGAACGCAGAGAACCTATTTTGACTAATACAGAATCTTTAAAAACACAAATCACAAAATAAGAAGCATCAAGACTAGCAAAAGATTCCGAATTACACTGAAACATCTCAGAAAAACATCCTCTGTTAGAAAATACTAAAACTGTAAAAAAGCAGCTCATTTAAGTATGAAGAATATTTAGAATTTTCAAGTATTAAAAGTATTCAGTGTCTATGTGCAAGAGTTAGAAATTACTTCCATAATATACTGCATTTGCTTCCCTACATCATTTCAGAAAGTTCCAAAAGCTTGTAAATGTATAAATGTAAATAAACGAGGAGAGGGGAAGAAAACTAAGTGCAGAGAAAATACACCATAAAGAAAAATATTATCAGCTTAGAATTTGTTCCTAGACTTGAAATTAAAAAAATAAATAAATAAGATGACATGTAGGAGGCACAAAGCAGCAACAAAAGATGTCTCAAGCTGATCTGACAGCCTCACCTCCAAACCATATTCCAGCAACCATACTTTCAAGTTAAGTAAGAGTACATTCACTCTTGCAGGTGAACAAACAGCAACACCTGTGAACTGTCCTGATGTTGTGTGACTGAACAAAGCAAACTACAGATGAACTGACTGCAATAAAACTCAGGAACACAGATTAGATACAGCACTAGATGAACCAATGGCTACTGCAAAAACTGTTAACTCATATGTGATGACTTCCCTAGATGTATTTGAACCTACAGAAAATGGGTACATCAAATTTTACCTTCTAGTTTCTTGAGCAGGAAAGATTTTCCACTTCCCCACTGAGCATATAAGCCTACACAAATAGGTGGCTGCATGGTTGGTTCACTCAGAATATCTGCCAAAGCACTGCTGTACAGATCATAACCCAGCATGTCACCATCAGATTCCGTGGGAGACAAGTGTCCTGTGAAAGAAATAGTGTTATAGAGCTTTCCTTTAAGAAATCTTATCTGTATGTCAATTTTGATAGATAAAATTATGACAGGTTTACCTACATGTGTATGCATAACCCTCTCATATAATATTAGTGTTATTAACACAGCAGTATTATTGGAACATTCTTGTTTGAAGGAACATTTATTATCTATATAAATGTTATACAATTATCAAAACTATTACAGCTTACTACAAATTCTCAAACAAAATCACAGCAAATAAAATTCTTACAGAACTAAGATAAAAACTTTACTTACATAACCAAATAAAAATGATTAAGTGAAATGGCATAGCATCCAATGTCAAAGTACAAAGGTTAAAAATAAAAGGCATGTTTGATCACACGCAAATACTTTTACTTACTAGCTCCAAATATCTGTGTTAAAATACTCTTCTGGTGGCTACAATCAATGTTGTAAGGTGTTTCTCCTGCTTTGTTGGGTCTATAAAGCAATCTACCATCTTTTGGATTTCGTAAGAGTAATTCAGCAAGCTTACGGCTTCTTCCACGAATAGCAATATGAAGTGGAGTATCTCCTTTCTGCAATTCAGTAAAAATAACAAAAAAAAAACAACAAACAACTAGTAATATCTAACATGAATTCATAAGATGAAAAGGCAACGTTGCAGAATCACAGAATCATTTAGGTTGCAAAAGATCTACAGGATTACTATATTTGACCATCAATCTGAACTACTAAATCCCATCACATAGAAAATAGGTTCCATGTCCCTTCAGATGCGTTATTTACTTGCACTATACTTAAGGAATTTTTCACAGGGTTAAAACCTTACAGCAAGTTTTATTCCCCCTTGAAAAATTATCGTAAAAGTTTTAAAAAAAAACAAAAAACCAACAAATAATCAACAAAAAAAGCCACACAAGGGAAAAGACCAAGGCCTCATAATGCTGAAGCTCTGGCGTTACCTTTTTAAAATGTTCATGGAAACTGTAGTCTCTA
Source organism: Odontophorus gujanensis (assembly GCA_013399175.1). NCBI lineage: Eukaryota > Metazoa > Chordata > Aves > Galliformes > Odontophoridae > Odontophorus > Odontophorus gujanensis. The sequence goes on from VXAB01006998.1 coordinate 118,081, forward strand.
TTTAGAAACAAGTGACTGCTAGCAAATACAGAGATTTGTATAAAATAAGAGATACTCCTCAGCAGTATTATTTCAACATCAGCACAGACTTCTCAAAAAAGCTTCGGAGTATAAGTTTCTTATTGCACCAAATCAAAAGCATCACTTCTGCACCCAAGTTATAAGATAATTCTAAGGGGTGTCAACAGTATCAAATAAGCACTCCTGTGTTTAAGAGGTTTACCAAAGTAGGTAATACCCAAGAGGTCAGTAACAAATTACTGATATTTGTCTTTGGCACTGCTTAGTTTAATGGCTATTAATCAAAATAAAAACTGACTGACAACTAACATAACCCATACCTATACTCTCTTTTGAGCATATCAGGAGTCAGTATTTCTAATCTGCGAAATTCTTATTCCTGACACAGAAATGTTTCCTTCCACACGACTGAAATAAAACCTCTTTCTGTTTTAGCCTTGGCAGTTCACTATAAAATCTGGTCACAAAACTAACATGATTAAATACACTGCAGTAAATGAACAAGTAAATATTCTTTACCTTGTCCACAGCAGAGACCTTAGCTCCTTTGTCCAGAAGAAGCTCCACTATTTCAATATTTCTCATCTTGGTTGCCTTGATAAGTGGTGTTTCTCCATCCTGAAAGTAAAAGCAAAGGCTAATTTCAGAAAAGAAATGAACACACACTAAGCCTTCCCTGCATACTGAATAACAAATGAAAACAAGTGATAATGTAACCAATTAAATCTTACACTGCTAAGATAATTTTCTAAATACAGGTTATTTTGCAGATAACAACCCTTCAGCATGTCTGCTCTCAAAAAAGAATCACAGATACTATTACGGATTGGTTGAACCACAGCAAAAAACACAAGTGCAGAACACATTTCTGTTAAGTGTCAAATAAAGAGCAGACACAGATACAATGAAAGCTATTTGAGAAGAGATGCAGGGAAAAGGCAAATCATTTCTGTACATTCACTTCTTCTATATATATATTTTTTAATTCTTGTTCATTCAATGAACGGTGAACTTAACCAAGCTTAATAACATCAGAAGGCTCTCCCCAGACGTTCCAGTACCAGTTTACTGCTAGCAGCATGAGCATTGCTGAGGTAAAGCACGGGCAGATACTCCTACTGAGTTTCAGTAGGAAGTGATCAAAGCAGACATTAACATTACAGAAAAGAAATTCTGTATTTCAGAAAGAAAGAAAAAATAAGTTACTTTAAACAACACACAAGGTATTCATACTTCACAAAAACTGAACTTGGTATTATGACCTGAACATTGTGAAGGAATTGAGAGAAGACGTTAAACAAAGCAAATCTCATTCTCAAAATTCTCATACTTACTTTCGTATATGTTTCAGTATCAGGGTTGCACTGCAAGATGTCCCTCACCATTGTAGCATTTCCTTTCTCAACTGCCCAATATAAAGCAGTTTTATTATCCTAATAAATAAATAAATAAATAAAAAGGTAGCACTTCAATACTTTCAAACCCAATATATAACATGTAATCACTACATTGAATACAGCTCACTAGTCATCAAATTTCAGCACAGTTCAGGGTAAATGGAAATGCTACCAACTCTAACTGGTACCTCAGTGGAAACTGGGGGGAAATCTGGCTACAGAACAGAAATCTATTAAAAAAAAAAAAAAATGAATCAGAAGAAAACATCTTGAGAGCTCTAACAATTTGAGAGAGCCTATTTGCCTTGAAACAGCTTCCAAAATGTGCACCTCCAACAACTACACACAGGTTTTCAACTCAAATATATAGTTTTTTTAACAAAATAAAACATTTTTTTTTCTTCCTCTTACGTAGTATATATGTTTCTGTTTTTTGTTTACCTGTGGGTTTTTGTTTTAAAAGGTTTCTCTCCTATTAGGAGACACCAGAGTGAGGAAGCTGACTCCCCACTAACATCAGCTGCGAAGCCAAGCACTGGTCTAATGGATGCTCACAACTAAGCCCTTCATCTGAGTTCCCAGACTCCCATCTGGGAGTTCCCAGAATTTTAAATGTTTTTTAAAGCCCTGTTTTTAGACACATACCATAATTGTTTTATACCCAGATTCACGTTCTATTTAAGAAGAATGTGAACACTTACACTGCTGTACTTACCTGACCTCTGATGTCTATATCAGCGTATTTATGGAGCAGGGCCCTCACAATTTCAACATGACCTCCTCTCACAGCCCCAATCAGCACTGTGTCTCCACTCTGGAAAAAACATGAAAGAATACTGAATGTGAATTAACTCTGTTTAGCAAAAAGAAAGACAACAGGAAAAAAATTACAGCCTCCGAAGAGACGCTGCACCTGTGCAATCATCAAATGAAAAAACAAATAAAAAACCTAAACAGACAAAACAAAACTTTCAATCTCTGATTGAAAATAACAGATATACAGATTATTTATTTATTTATTTTGCAAAGAGATGGAAAGCATTACAGACTCATGGGCAAAACAAACATCCAAGAAACACAAACCCATCTTTAACCACTAAAAGCCTGAACTACTAATGGGTATGAAAAAGATCAGCTGTTCTCAATGTTCATAAGAAAACTAACACTCAGAGTAATCAAAGAATCACTGAATGGTTTAAGTTGGAAGGGACCTTTAAGATCATCTGTTTCCAACCTCTGCTATAGCAGGGACACCTCCCACTCGACCAGGCCGCTCACAGCCCCATCCATCTAGGCCTTGAATGCTCCCAGGGAGGGGGCATCCACAACCTCGCTGGGTGACTTGTTGTAGTGTCTCAACATCCCCACAGAAAAGATTTCTTCCTGATATCTAGCCTAAATCTCCCATCTTCTAGCTTAAAACCACTTCCCCTTTTCTTGTTGCTACCCGCCCTTATAAAAAGTTCCTTCCCATGTGTAATAACCTCTTTAAAGTCAGTCTAGAGCGTTGGCTGTCTCAAAAAGCACAGATCTTCAAGATTTCTCTGTGTGTTTATGTGCAGATCTGACTGCTATCCAGGTTGCGCACTGTCACTAAAGAGAAAAGAAGCCAAAGGCTGGCTTCATCTCAAATTAATTGAAAGAAAAACTATTTTGCCGTGGTAAATGGAGTTACAGAAACATAAAACAGTTACAGTCTTGCTTAAGGCTTCTCATTTTAACACTCTCAAGGTTATACCATCAGTTCAGAAAGTGAAATCCTGAAATGACTTCTTTAATAATTATTTTATCATATAACTGGAAAAATAAATGAAAATACAGCTAGATCACAGGTGTGGAAATCAGTTAATAAACCTGAGTAGTAACAAGTCCTCTATCAACTGTAATCATTACATATCTGTCTGACAAACAAAGAGATTTTCATTTTAGAAAATCTACGGTACAGTTTGAAACTAGAACTGCTTGTTGTGCAATGCACTTTCAGAATGTGGTCAGCTGCACTGAAAGTTGTCGTTTATTCTTCCCAAAAGCACAGCATAGTACACAGCTGCAGAATTTTATGAGAGAAAAGGTAGAAAGGGAGATTATTATGTTCTTAAACATTTTAAGTTTTGCCTTGGTATGTACTCTGGATCAAAGTTTTTTGTCCTATGCAGCACTGCAGCTCAGCATGAAATCATCTGTGATATGCACTTAGTGGAAATATGAAACATGGGAAAATGCATCCATAATCCTTTTAAAATTAGGCAGCAAACACAAGGAGGTTTTCCTTACCTCTCTGCAACCCTCAAGGAATTCACTTTAGGACTGGAACACAATTTAGGAAAGTAACACTTTAAAAGCATGGTACTATTCTTGACAGAGGCACCTACATTCAGGTTATCTAAACCCCCATTACGCCCCAGGATGCAGTGCTGCCTCTGTCACTTCAGAAAACAGTGAACCCAAGGCAACACTGCAAACAGTCCAAAGCACATCTGTGTAAGCAACTGAACAAAGGGCTTAGTGGCCAGCAAGCAATCCTCACTCTAGCTGCTCAGGGGTACACAGTGCACTTTCACATGACATTCACATGTCTTAAAGCAGAGCAGAAGTCTTCCTATTGTACATGCAAGTTTCCTAATAAAATTTTTCAGTGCTAAAGATTAAGGGAGGCATTGAAAGAAATATCTTATTGTTTCCAGTATTTACTGATTTACTATTTTAATAGCACTATCATGAATATTAATACGCAAAAGAACACCCCAAAGCTGCATGCTAGCACAAAGGTTTCTGAGTGGTTTCACTTTTACAAAGTGATTTTAATTTCCTCTCTCTCACAGCAGCGTTCACCGCTTCAAATAGCTGTAACATCGCAATAATACCTCTAGGTGGCAGAAAAATTAGAACAATGCACCCACAAACTTGCACACCACACACTGGCATTTAAAAAGAAAGAAAACTGACTCACTCTATCAGGAATATTCACATAAGTTCCAGCATCGAGAAGATCCTGCACAATTTCAGTATGCCCTTCCTTTGACGCAATCATCAAAGCTGTATTTCCATCTTTATCAGTTAAGTTCACGTTTGGGTTCCTTTTCAGTATTTCTTTCACCGAGTCAGTGTAGCCACCCTTAACTGCTACAATAAGTGCAGTCATAGAATTCTGTAAACAAACAAATGAAGCAGATGTTGTTTTACAGTCAACATGGAAACCATCACTGTACCAGTTTAAATGACAGAAGAATACCCAACGACACATCTTTTTTAGGCATCCAAACATTCTGAAGTTTGCATACCATGTTTATGCTTTTTACTGAAAAACAAAAAGCTAAAATGGAAAGAAGGAGAGGGAAAGAGACACTAACACTACACCAAGAGAACACTTTAAACGCAAAGGGAAAAACTTCGATTCAGTTGAACTCCTGAATGACACAGGCACTGTGCAGTCACCTTCCTGGCACATGAGAACATGTATCACAGAGTCACAGAATCACCAAGGTGGAAAAAGACCTCCAAGATCATCCAGTCAAACTGTCTATCCACCATCAATATTTCCCACTAAACCATGTCCCTCAGTACAACATCTAAACATTTACTGAACACCTCCAGGAACAGTGACTCCACCACCTTCCTGGGCAGCCCATTCCAGCTCCTGAACACTCTTATGGTGAGGAAATTTTTCCTAACATCCAACCTGAATCTCCCAAAATCTGCTGAAAACCTGAAAATCTGCTTTACTTAGAAATAAAACAACATGTAGCTGAAAACTTAAGAAAAATAACAACCCTAACTTCTGAAAAGTGGTAACCATTACTGTTATTTTCAAAAGGTGCACTGAGTTGAATTTCTTCATAGTTTCCAGAATCTGGATATATGTGAGTAGCATGGATGTAGGTGCCCCCATCATATCACTGGAAAACGAGCAGCTACTTACAGCTCCTTCTTGATCAACATCAGCTCCCATTTGCAGCAAGTATTTCACACAATCCAAATGACCCTTCCTAGCTGCCCAAACCAGAGGGGTGGTTCCATACTGCAAAAGTATTGCAAAGCATTTTGTCATATTCAGTATCTTCTACATTTCAGCACTCATCCTATACTTTAGTTATTTATTATTACAAAGAGAAAATTTTGTTTTAAAAATTAATATATAAAAATCTGAAAAGCTATTTTAACTTCTTAAGTTCTAGCAATAAAAACTATTAGTCTATGCAACCAATAGCTTAAAGAACTGAAATATGTTCCACTGAAACAAGTGTTCACAGCCATCTTCAGCATACCATGGAAAAACTTCCTGCATTTATAGTAAGTGCACTTACTCAAGTACACTAATTCTAATCTTATGGGCAAAATGTAATTTCAAGCATTAAACTAACTGACATGTTTTGATATATATGTATTTTTAAAGAACTACAATTATTTTAAGACATCACATGCAAAGAACTCAATTTTACAAGAAATGTACCAATCATTAAAGAAATGAAATATTACATAAACATAACTTACTTTGTCAGAGCAGTTCACTTTAGCTCCATGCTGCAGTAAGAGATGCACTATATCAGAGTGGCCCCGTCCTGCTGCCCAAATAATTGGATAAACACTGTATTGCTTAGAAGAAAAGGAATATAAGATGAACCACAGGAAATAATACTGCTTTTAATTTTTCAAGAACAATATTGATTAGATGTCCAAGAGAAGGAATATAGAGAATTAAATCTAATGACATACAAATAACATTTCCTAGTATATTGTCTAGATCATGGCTAAAAACAGGCTGCTGTTTTGAAACAACTTTGTAAGTCCTTAACAAGGCTTTAAAATTCACATTCACATTTGTAAATGTAATAGAAGAAAAATAAATCAAAACAGTTAGGCATTATCCCTAAGTAATTAAGACTGCAGATTAATCAGCCCACGCAGAAGCTCCCTGTTTTCAAAGAAGAATCAGAATGGGACACAGAAAGGAACGTGGCTACTGTTTTTCACTTTCTTGGTGACTATTGCATCAGACACCAACTTGCTTATCCTGTCACCTCTCTGTTCATTTGTGTCAATATATTATCTATCAAGACGCATATATTTCTTTATAAAAACGCTTACAAGTTGAATTAAATCTCGAAATCCTAACTACGTAATTCTGTCTCACAATTATGGCACAATTATACAACCTAGTTTACTCGGTAACTTACGAAAAACAAATCATTGTTTCTAACCTGCACAGATTAGATATTCCATTAACTTACATAGGTGCAGAAAAACAACAAATGTTACACTAGCAGGATTACATACACTACTCATTTCTTCTATTCTCTCCTGCTGATTTCAGTCTTACTAAGAGGTACTCATTAAATTACTTTAATTAAAAAACAGTGCCTGTCATACAAAATCAAAGCAATTACTTCTATTGATAAAGTACAATGATTGATGTTACATTGTCAAAGATGCTAATCAAGGTAAATTAGGATTCCAGATTTTAAACATCTTGCTGGAGAACGGAAAATGGATGGTCCTTAATGCAAGCACTTACCATGCCAGTGATGTTTGGATTTGCTCCTCTCTCAAGCAGCAGCTTAGCTACTTCAGTACGGCCTTTATAGGAAGCCCACATCAGAGCAGTCCATCCTCCCTGGCAAGCACAATTCAGACACCTTTAAAAAACACTCTTGAGAAATCTAATTGTAGATGGTTACTTAATTGACTATTCAACTCCAAAACACAGCAAGGACTGACTACACAATCTTAGAATCCCACTTAGGAAATAAATGCACGTGTGCAAATATCCACTTCCTGCTGTACACAAAGCCTGGTAGAATACTGTGCCCTAAACATTACTGATTTTCTGTAAACACATAATTCAGACTTCAAGTGCATACAAACCAATGACTAGACAAATAAAAAAGAAAGCTCTACCTCAGATCAAAGGCTAGAATTCAAATTAATTAACTTGAGGGATTCATTTTTGATTTGTGTAACAGACACCAACCTATCCTTCACAAAGTAACTATGTAATGAATCCTCTCTTCCTGAAATACATCACATGTCCTTATAAGGGAGCAGTGAAGAGCAACTAGCTTCAAATCTTACTGGTGTGGTTACTTAACTTTGTAAGCATGGAAACAAAGACTTTTCATCACCTAAGGCATGCTTTCGGTCAGGTAACCAAAGCTAACTTTAAAGCAACTATGTGCCTCTGTTAATTGTAAGCACAATTTCTATTATTCTCTAATACACATTTTCAGAGGTCAAGGTCCCTCTCAGTGTCAGTACACAGGCCTGGAAACATAGTGCTTGACATGCAGATGTGATCATCATTACAAAAAAAAGTACGACATGGGAGCATGCCTCTGTCTTCAAAGTGAAACATCAATTAAGGGAAGCACTAAGTCTCTTAGTGGTTTCCTAATTTAAGCAGAACAGTTAGTTCTGAGATGTATCCAACTTACTTTTCTGCCAACAGGGCAGTCCATAGCTCTAGCAACCAAACCTTCCTCATTAAACATGCAACCAATTTCTCCAATTCTTTAGGTGGACTAGACTTTAACATTCACTTTTCCACATGAAAAAAATTCAGCAACAGGAATGAAATGAAGTGCTAATATACAGAGGACAAGGACTGCTAAATGGGTAATCACAGCTGCACGGATTAAAAGTGGCAAAGAGGTAGCTTCTGAAAAGGAGTACCATTTTACAAAAATACTAACCAAGGAACAGCAAGAAAGCGACACCTAAGAAAATAACCACTACTCTTCAGTTTAGTGTCTTTCCAACGCAAAAAAGGGGAAAAAACAGTCCCATAGAACAAACAGCCTACATTATTTAACAAAGCAGTTAAATATTTTATAACTGTAATAGCAATATTTACCTATCTTGTGTTATAACAGCACTGAGTACATAATCAGAGAACAAAAGACCAATATGTTTTCAGTGAACTGAACATTTCTAACTCACTAAATTGTTCCTGTCTCCAAAAATACCAAATCTTTTAGCTTTACACCAGGACGACACACACCAAATCCCGATGCTCCAAATTGACGCCATAATTGAGAAGCTCTGCTACTATGGCTTCGTGTCCTTCTTTAGCTGCTGAAATAAGAGCTGTCCAGTTATCCTAAAAAGGAAAAACAGTAAGCGATATTCAATATTACAATACTGCAATAATTATCACATTGTTTTTCAAGTGTAGATTTGCATGATAGGAAATCCACAACTCCTAAAAAATTCTTCTTTAAAAGAACACAAAAAAGTTGCTAACACCCTGACAGTCATACAACTGCAAATACAGACTGCAAATCATCTCCTCCCAGTATCTGTCAGCCTCCACTCCTCAGATCACTACAGATTAATTACTTAACAATTTTACAGGGAAACAAAACCTACAAAGGATGAGAGAGTGATGTAAAGTCACTCAGAACTGCTGGCTGGGAACAACACTAAGTGCACAAAAAACAGCAGTGGTCTGTTCCCACATACAGTGAGTGCCAGCACCCAGTGAGCAAATACATGGGAGCCTAGACCAGCCCTGCCTCTTGTATCTGTGATCCTGCTTCAGGGGGATCAGACTTCCTTCCACTGCTACTTCAAGTGGCTTGCAGGTCCCCTTTTCTACTTGTCTCTGTTCTGCCTATCACATGAGATTATCCTTCAATCTAAATTCTCCCTCAATATTTAACCAAGAAACACAAAACCAAACAAAAAACAACCCTGACAGACCACATCACTATTGCCACGAGAAAATCAGTTGGACGTCAACTTTTTGTTGATGCAGTGTTTCCCTAATTTACCTGTACTCTTCTTTCAATGACAGCCAACACTATCGCTGTAATTCCTTTTAACAGTACCTAGAAAAAATTCAGTAGCAGCATCCAGCACAGACTCTCAGATATTTAAAACATCTTGGAAATCAAGGAATGTAACTTCAGAAATACTGAGATAAATAAAATGCTGCTTATCATTTTCCATCACCTCTTTTCTTCCTGTCCCCTCAACATTCATCAAGACACCTTTCCTCCGCCTGACTTTAAATTTCTTCTCCCTTCTGCAGTTAGGAACAACAGCATCAAGTGCTAATACTTACTGCATCCTCCAAGTTGCAATTAGCCCCCTTCTTGAGAAGTTCCTGGACAATTTCTAAATTGCCTTGCTCAGCAGCCAACATGAGTGGAGTCTGGCCATTCTGAAATTAAAGAAGTGATGCAAATTATGCATATATACCAAAAAATAAAAGGCCCAAAACTTCAGAAGGTCATGAACTTTGGTTTTCAGTTTTTAATTGTCAATGAGAAGCAGTGGAAAGGACTACTTCAACAAAGTGCAGAGTAACCCCATCACTGCGCAATAACTGCTGCCACAAAGGTCCTGGCACTGCCAAGCCTTTATAGACATGCTCTCCTGGGGCTGGCTGGCATTCTGTTTTGTTGCTTTGTTTTTACCCAGCCCGTGGGACAGGAAAGAGAAGGTCTTGGCAAGTCCAAAACTAGAAACAGAATTGCACTCAATACTGTTGAATTCCAATGAAGAGTTCACATTTAAACAAAACTCCTAGTATTGATGCATATAAACTGTGTGGGGTTCCCCCAGTGTATACCCTCCTAATGGGTTTGAAAATGATGCACACCATACCCGAGTCCAGAAATTATCTTCTCCAATGTAAAGATATCAGAAGAAATATTTTTAAGCAATGAGTGGTTAAGCATTGGAACGTTGCCTTGAGGGGCTGGGGAACCTCCATCCTTAGCACTTGCAAATTTCTTTCTGCTAAGTCCCCGAGTAACCTGATCTAACCATGAATTGAGCTCAGCTATGAAGCACCATAACTGGCACCATGAACTGAGAAACAATTCCGAGCTGCAGACATCACCTCCATCCACAACATAAGGACAGATCCCAATTTTCCAGCTCAGAAGAACACTGAAGAAAAATATTACTATGAAGGATGCTGAAAAGCTCACAGACACTGAACACTGTGTGCTCAGTAAGTGAACAGCTGAGAATAAAGCTGATATTTTCCATTAACTAGTGTGGTCTCACTGATTATACTCATTCAAGAAAAGCTACAGTATGAAACAAACTTGACAAAAATCATCTTACCTCATTTCTCTCATCTACATCCCTGCACTTCTCCAGCAGTGCTTTCAGAGCAGGAACATTTCCTTCTTCTGCATAGGTCAGCAGACTCTGACTCATCAAACTCACCATCTTCGCACAGTATTCAGAACGCTCCTGCAACGAAGTTTATCTGTTTTAAAAGAATAATAATAAAAAAAAATAGCATGAGTAAAGGCTAGGAGTTAGTTTTAACATTAGAAAACAAATTGTACGTGTCAATACATCAGTGGTTGTGTACAAGGTTCCATTATTCTCCTAAATAAAATACTTCAGAGACTAAACACGTTGCATTACAATGAAAAGGCAATTGCATAATTTCTCTAGGTTTTAGTCACAGAAGTTATTCCATTCTTTAGGTATTGGCTAACTGGGAACTATGAATGCAATGCACAGTAGTCTTTCATGTGCATTAATGCTTCTGCATACGTAACATTGTGGGAATCCCTGTACAGGCAACAGATAACATGCAACATATATACTAGCCATGCACAATGCAACCTTTCTGTCGATAAGCAAACAATGAAACCACTCAACATGATGAAACAGTGACAATATCTGAAGTACAGCCACGCAGAACTCTGAGGAGCACCATTTATCACACGAGTCGTCAGCAACTCGATCCAGACATGCCTGCATGTGATAGCATGTTGTCAACTTCCTATCAAACGTGACACAGCTTCTGCTGACTGCTGACAGGTTTTCAAGCTCCAACACATGACACAGGAGAGTGCTCTTGGTTAAGACACAACACTAAGGAACAGAAGATTTGCCACGAAGCTACTTAAACTGTAGGTGAAGCAAAACAAAGGGAGAAGAGAAGAGAAGAAGGAATGTAAATCACACCCTTAAACTCAGGCCTCAAATCCAGGCTGTAATTTCAGGAACAAATTCCAAAGCAGATTTAGGCACCTGAACTAACTCTCTGTGCTCCAGACTTCCACATGCCACGTAAAATACACAAGCCAAACAGCGTGACTCAGACACTATTTAAGACCCAAACCTCAAATCTGTTCTAAAAAGTCCAGACTTGGCACACAATGCCCTGCAACCTCTGCACAAACACACAGCCTCTCCCACAAAAAAAGTCAGAAACCAAAAGGTACGGTGTGCTCACCATGGAGCTCAAGTACTGTGGTGCAGAGGGGATGAGCAGCAGTACAGCAGTGGGAGCATGCAATTGTTTTTTTTTCCTTTTGCTATTGTTTGGTTGGGTTGCACTGTTTTTTGGGTGGGTTTGTTTTGTTTTTTTTTTCATAGGAGGAAGAGCTAATTGAGAGGTTGCAAAACTTATAAGAAAAAAAAACAAACAAAAAAACATGACCAAACTACAACAAAAATGGAAGGCTGAAAAGAAGCTGAGTGATTAGAGAGATGCAGTGCCTACACTTGTGTACTTGCTATCATTTTAGCAACAGAAATGCCATGAATGCGGCCTGCTGCCCGGCACCCAGCACAGCACACCTCCCTCCCAACCCACACAGACCTCCCTGCCCTGTGCCTATGGCTTAGACCTTCCCAGGCAACCAAAATGCCATTCAGTGTTCACATTCAGGCACCTCAATTCCTTCTGCCATTTGTACATATTCTGACAGAAGCACACACAACCCAACTTCATGCTCATGCCCACCCCACTTTCACTCCCCAGCTCTCTCCTGCAGCCTTAGCTCCCACTCTACTTTCCACACCCAACAGTAAACTAAGCGATATGTTTAAAAATCACATACAAAACACAATTACAACATCTTACAGAGCAAATTATATGATGCATTTGCAATCAAAGTTCAGCCAAGAAATTCTCAGCTGGTGTGAGAAGGAAAGAAAGAACTCAACAGTCCTTTTGCCTCAAAGCAGAGCTATTTCCTTCATGTTCCTCACTGCTCTGCTTCAGAAAGGCAAAGGCAGCCCTGCTGCCCTACAGATAAGTTCTTCCTCCAGCAATCGCTGCTAGAACTCTCAGTTATCACGGCTGCACATCTGCTGCCTCACCACCAGCATGAGCCCTCAGGTGCAACTGAAACCTCTGGCTCACACAAAACACGCTAAAACACGCACCTGGAGCTGCTTGTGCAAACCCTAAGGTAATAGTCCTTGTTTGTAAACTGCAAAGCCATGGGGGTGAGCCATCTCTGTGGATGACACTACCAGACTTCTTTACGCTTCACTGCCACAAAGCACTCCCTTCTTAGAACTGGTAACAGTCCACCTTATAAATTAAGGATAATGAAATCTGACATAAAACCCCAGGATTTCATATCCCCATGCTTTCATGTGGTACTTGTCATGCAAGGCTTCTGCAGCTCCTGAAGACCAAGGCCATCACAGGGCTCTGGGAAAGGTCTCTTTAGAGAAGAACAGGAACATCCATTGTAAAAACACAACCTGACTTCATGGCAGGTTAGCATTACTCTCCTCCTTAGGTGAACCCAACAAAATAAAGCAAAGAGAAAAACAAACAAACACAGCGTAAGCGTACAGAAAAGATTAGTGCTCAATCGTTTTGGAAGTTGCACTTTTTTCTTTTTTAAACTTACTTCAATACACGTGCCTGAAATTAGGCTGGATTTTGTGCATGGCATTTTAACTCACAGCAGCAACTCAGGACACATGAAGCCCCACAAGCAAAGCCTATCTTACTATTTAAGGAGATGCATCACTGTAATGGAAATTATGCACCGCACTGCACCTCTGCACGGTGCTTGGCATTAAGATGGGGTTTCTTCCAATGCTTCAGATAACTTTTAAACTACCAAAAATGCTTTGAATCAAGACTCTGTGGTGCTAGACAGAAAAATAAGTTCATTCTGGGTTCAAGCACAACACCTCTCCAATGGCAATGGTCCTGAAGCATGCGCTCGTACCGTAAGAAACGCATGCTGCCTGCACAGATATCAACAGCACTTAATCCCCACCAAACCACAAAGCATCCAATGCATGGACAGTCATAAATGCACTCAAATTAAAGAATTTATTTTGCTTTCAGATACAGTGCAAGTATTTTCACAATCCCAAGCTTCCTTCAGCTAAAGGCTGGAGTCTATCTGTAAGCTGTATACAGATTCATTCTGATTTCCCCTTACGGATGCCAGGGAGATCTCAGCCAACAAACTTCTTTATTCCCAATCCAACCTCCTGAGCTTGGAATTGTCACAACGCTCCAGGGCACACAGCCTGCTGCTTTGGGACACAGAGAACAAACCAAGAGCTGGGACGAGACGTATTCAGAGCACAAAGGGTCAGGTGAAGGTAACGTTTGCAAAAGGGTTAAGCTGTTTTGGTCTGGATTTACCACCTCTTCCCTCCGGTGCTGAAGCACACGTTATCACTGCTTTGGAAAGACTGCAAAAATCTGCTGATGTACAGAAACGCTGTCACCTCAACCGCGTTATCAATTCTTCATGACACCTTAATCACTTAATGTATGTATTTAATGAACATCGAACAGCTGACAAGTCAGACACCACACACCATGACAAGAAGCGATAAATATTTTTAAGTGCTCCTTCTATAGGGCCTGAATCAGCCAACATTTTGCCTAAATAACGTTTTCAAAGCAACCGAAACGAGCTTCTAAAACACCAACCCGCGGAGGTCGGAGGAAGAAAGAAACCTGAAGAAGAAACCTCGTCTACACCATCTGCACCCACACCACTTCTCCAGCTCTGAGAGCGGGCAACCCGAGCACAGTGAGGTGCAGCAAGAAAAAACAAACCAACAACCCCGTGAAACGGAACGCGCACAGCCCTACAAGGCACCGCTGCAGGGCCGGCCCGGCCCGGCCGCACCGATCCGCCCGCCCAGCGGCTCCGGCCGAGCCCCGCGCCTTTGTTCGGCGGCCGAAGCCCCCACCCCGGCCTCTCCCGCTCTCTCGGCGCCGCTCCGTTCCCGCCCCGCTCACCCCGAAGCCGGCGGGACGCGGCCGCGCGGGGCTCCCCGATCCGCCGGGCTGCGGCAGGGCGGCACGGCTCCGAGCGCCGCTCACCTCCCCCCGCCCGCGGCGGCCATCTTGCCTCCCTCTGCCTGGCGGTCACGTGAGGGGACGCGGCACCGCCCGCCTCCTTCAGTCCGTTCCCAAGCCCCGGGTCCGTGATACCGTACGGAGCTCGGTTACAGAGCGGAACCTCACAGCTCACCCACCCAACCCCTGCCGTGGGCTGGCTGCCCCCCACCAGCTCAGGCTGCCCAGGGCCCACCCAACGCGGTCTTGAGTGCGTGCGGGGATGGGGCACCCATCAGTGAGGCCTCCCCAGAGCGGACATCAAGCTGAACGCACCCGGCTGCCTCAGCCTTTCTGCGTAGCAATAGTGCTCCAGCATTGTCATCATTTCTGTGGCCCTCCTCTGGACCCCCTCCAAAAGCTCTGTGGGGCCCCAGACCTGGATGCAGTCATCTCTCTGCAGTTCCCAATGGTGAAAGCGTCAAAACCTTCGCAACGCTGAGATCTTCCAGCTCTCCACAGAAAAGTAATTGTTAGTTNTGGCCCTCCTCTGGACCCCCTCCAAAAGCTCTGTGTCCTTGTGCTGTGGGCCCCAGACCTGGATGCAGTCATCTCTCTGCAGTTCCCAATGGTGAAAGCGTCAAAACCTTCGCAACGCTGAGATCTTCCAGCTCTCCACAGAAAAGTAATTGTTAGTTTCCCACAGAAATGTTCCACGGTGCCTCCTGGATATCCCAAATGCCTTCAACCAGAAAGTGACTGCAAGTTCTTCCACTGACCTTTTAAAGAAGTTCAGTTATATTAAGTTCTTCACACCCAGATAAAATGGGTACCTTAAATGCACAAAACTTGTTAATACAAGAAAAAATGAGCAAGCTCTGAAAATCAGCTCTATCCACTTCAGTCTGCACCGAAAGATGTGTTCAGCTGAAAAACTGGGAGGAGTGAAAGGCCTAAAGCACATTCTTCTTTATACAACAGAGGTGCAGTGTGAAAAGATAGAGGATGACTGAATCCCTGCAGTTACTGCTGAGCTAGAAAGCACTCACTGCACTGCTTAAATTCATGCCTATGGACCACTGCTCAGTGGGTGGTCCTGATGTTTCAAGAAATTATTAATTTTAAATTTGTATATTAATCTCACTCCATATCATCATCATCTAAATCCTTATTCTGCTACCCTAGTTTTTCCTCACGTTAGGCACTGCCCCACAAACAGAAACAGCAGCTCCTGTATGGACCTGCACATGCCGGTGATGGGGAGGCAGGGAAGGCACTGCTGTCTGTACTTCACCTTCTTCCCCCTTCACTCAGCTCATCCAACTCCTGACACACTCGTGCCTGCTGACCTCATCTGACTCTTCCACTCACACCCTGCCCTCACATTAGCAACGTTTTCCCATCAGTGAATTCACACAGACAAAGAAACCTGGTCCTGCTGAGGGGTTCAAGGTGCAGTCTAGAAAAATCCCAGTTTTACATGGAGCGCTCTGCTTCCCTTTTGAATTTTTATCTTTAACGGTTGTTCCAAAACTTGTCTTACTGCTAACAGTAAGAGTGGTCTCTGAGGCCTGGCGTTTTTGGTATTTGAACAGCTCATTAAGCAAACAAACACCAAAACAAATCCCCAACGAAACCTATGGAAAAAGAGAGAGAGACGTGAGAACTCACAACAGCTGATGTGCAGGATTCATAATCCCCTCTGTGACAGACCTCTACATTCTGCAGTAACACCATTCATACCATTAAAACCCACTGGAATAGCAGTTGAGTACCCTTGCACACGCAGAAGGTGTTTGTTTAAATGTGGCATTATCCCAAAGCCGTACATTATACCAGCTCAATTAACAGCTCAGAAACAGATGAAATAATTTGTACAAGGTTATAGATTTTGACTAAGCTTTAACGATTACTAATTATAATTATATAACACTTGGAACTGTTTCTTTTTGCACTTCTAACTTCTTCAACTTAAATGATGAAAATTGCAGCCATTTGGCAAGTGTATTTTTATCTTCTGTCCAAAGCATTATTATGGGAAAAGATGGAGTATGTGGGCAGAGTTGTTACCCACTTAAAGCAGAGACTGGGGGCACAGCAAGGAGGTTTGCCTTGAAGGCCATAATGTTTAAAAGCAGAAGCTGCCATAGAATTATCCCTCAGTGAATTAAGTTACTAATTATCAAGCAAATAATTTAGGGATCCTATCCAGAACTTTCTGGGAAAACACTGCTTAAAGCACGAGTTGTAAGGGGCTTTCGTGTATCTCACACTTGATTCATATTTAAATGTGTTTCTTATCGCAGCAGAATAACAAGAATAAAAATGTGGAGATTCCCTTTACTGCTATAGTTCACTGACGAATAACCCACATGGAGAAAATTATTTTGCTGCTAGATACAGCCATCCCAGGAAGAACTGCAGTCCCCAGCAAGGGTACACGTCTCCACTTGTAATTTAGCAGCAAGGGTAAAGATATCTTCCCCTAGAACTGCTTCTGGATTATGTACTAAAACACCCTGCTTTGTTATCAGGAAGTTACTTGGGCCAATTTAAGGTTAATCATTGGCAAAGGATAATATCTCTGTCTCCAGAAAGCTCCAAATTGGGACATTTTCTTCAATATCTTAAAGAATGGAGTCACTGTTTTCCACTGTAGGAATAATCAGGTGTACCAATAAATCTCAGCATTCTGGAGCAGTACTAGAAAACCGTATTTCATCTTCATCTGCTCAAATATGTGTGATTAGATGCAGTGATAAACCTTCAGTTCACGGAGGTATTCTTTGTACTTGTGACCTGCTCCATTGTGAACACTCACATGAGAAGGCAATTTCCATGGCAGTATCTCACTTTTGCTAGGAATGAAAAGTCACCAGAGCTTCTTAAGCTGTATCTGTAGAGCTGTGTTGAAGTGACTAGTGCTTTTTCTCCCAAGGGGAGGCTAAACACAGCATGGATAAATATCATTCATACTGTAGGGGCTTTCCAGAGACCAACACACATGTTCTAAGTACTGCTCCAAGGGGGGACTACCTGCAGAAACAGATCCTTGTAAAGACCTTCAGCAAATTATGCTGGCATTAAGAAGTCTGTTCTGAAGCGTTAATACCTGATGAAGAGAGGAAATGACTCAGTGGTAGACAGGAAGTCATGGAAACAGCACTTGTGCCACAGTGACATACAATCTCCCTTCTTCTCTATAACGATCTGTATGTTAATCTGCACGGTAAAGAGACTTCAGGTCAAGGAATCTCAGTCTGCTTTACAATACCATCTCCCACCAACAGCAGCTACCACAGTGGAGCCCTCTGAGTGACGTTTCCAGCAGCAGAAGAAGCACATACACATAGGACACGTTTAGTCCTTTGCAGTCTGCAGTTAAATAAGCAGCTTGTTCAAAGCACTGGTTGTGATTTGATAGTTATGAAGTTCCCAGCTGAAAAAACCTTGAGTGACAGTGGAGCAGTGAGCTTTGACATGGAGATTCCCATGTTGTGTAAGTACATTTCCCAGTTAACAAGCAGCCAGGTTTGTATTTCTTTATAGCGGCTCTAATGGAAAATAATTGCATGTATATATTTGTATGTCAGGCCCGGAGAGCAAATGGGATGAAAGCAATTTTTAAACAGAGCACCCCAAGTTTCAGTGTAAGTGCTCGTATTGTGATGAGCAGTAACCTGGAAAGGAGAAACTGCTTTACAGCACAATGTAATACCATTCTTAGCACGAACTAAAAACAGACAGACACCAAAGAACGTGGAAAGACAAGTTCACATTTTTTGTTTTTTTTTTAACTACAGTTTAATCCGATTTAAAGACACAAATTAGAAAAAAAACATTTATAGGCAAGTTAAAAACACCTTTAAAACAGAACAGCGTGCCGCTTCTGCAGCACGGCTGAGACAAATTAGAAAGAAGTAATTATTAAAATATCACAATCACAGTGTAACTAACAGTGGTATTTTAGTTTTACCATACACCAACACTTAGTTTATGGATCTGTTGAAAAATAACACTTTTTAAAAAATATATATTTTGGAATAATAAAAATGAAATTCACCGACAATGCATTATATTCTGAATCAGGAAAGGCAAATTTAGGGATACTGTAACTATCCACACTCTTAGGGGTGTTTTCTGATCTTAATACACGGGTCTCTGGAGACATAACTACTTCTGCATTGAGATAAAACTACTCCCTTGAACGTGTAACCGAGGCGGGAAAGAACGCGGTCCTGTATTTTATACTCTTAAATTGAAGAACTTATTACCACACCTTTGAACAACGCTATATTCACTCGTCCTGCACCATTTTTCATTCCATGCATTTTAAATGCTCTCCTCTAACTGATCTAGAACACATCTGAGGTCTGGGATGTCACAATGACCATCTAGCTACTGTCGTGTCCCTTTGGACACCTGTCACGGTATGACACACCAGAAGATGCTGCAGAGAAATAGTCAATACCACTGGACAAAAAGAGGTACACAGAAAAGATGTAAAGAGAAATATACAAAAAAGGCAAAATATGTGTAGGCAAAGCCTCCTTTTACTCACTGTGACAATGTTGGGTTGTATCTTTAATGTGCAGTGTTGCACTATTCTGATTGCAGTCTCCAGGGGCCACATTTCACTGCTTTTTATCCCGCATCACATCTCTGCAGTTTGGCAGGAAGGAAGGGAACTGCTGAGTCTGACTAAAGCCCAGGCCACAGCTGGCTGCTCCTACTGTGTTGTGGGGACTCTCACATGTAAATGCAGCGTGGGCTGTTTCTGCCTCAGAACAAAAGGGACTATCTGAGGCCTCTTTAGCCACAAAGCTCATTAGGAGTAAGGTGCTGGGCTCAGTCACTAGTAGTAGAAAAAGGTCCTCCAGAAGCGGCCTTGCAATTTCCAACTCTGATTTCAGTCCTTTATCTGCAGCCCAATTTTATCTGCCTGCTCTACAGCGGAACACCCAAAATGAAAGCAGCCCTTTACTTTCCACTTGAACTGCAAGCAGCAGTTCTCACTTAGAGAAGTAGAAGCTCAGCACTGCGGGAGCAGACCAAGCAGTTTCCAAGTCAGGTTCACGTAACTAGTGGTATGGCATCTGCCATGTGTGGCTATGCACATTCCTGGCAAACACAGCCTGCCAGTTCATGAGGTTTATATGGATATGCACAGGGATCCAGGCAATCCACAAACACCTAAACCCAAAAGCAGGTCCTTAAGTGGCTGGACACACACATAGCTGACTCACAGAACACGATGAAGCAGCAGAGTTTGCTTTTGAACATGCTCCCTGTGAAGGGAGCAAAGTTCTGTTCTAGGTATTATTTAATGGGGCTGACAAAAGTATTGTCAATCAGTAAATACTGATTAAAAGTATACAAAAAGCTAATCTCAAAACGTTTTTAAGAAATTAAAAAAATAATCATCATTTAATTTTAACCACACCAAGCAACCGTTTCAACACGTGCAGCTGTAACACGGCAGGCTAGCTTTGCAGATGCCAGGATTTGGTGGTTGTAAAGCATCCGGGTTAAGACTGCAACAACACCCATCACAGTTCAAGCAGAGCCACAGCTGTGGCTGCCACAAGCTGCCCTGCCCAGCTCTGCTCCAATGGGACATGCTCAGCACTGAACAGCCCCTGGTGCCAGCACATGTTCCATCCTGACCATGAGCAGGACAGGGGCTGGCACTGCAAATGGGCCGAGGTCCGGTCAGGTCTCGTTGCACAGGGCCACTGAACTCGGCCCTGAGCACCTCTGGGGATGGGGCACCCACAGCTCTCAGGGCAGTTGTGCCAGTGAAATTGGCCAAGTGAAAGAATTAAGGGTAAAGGAAATGAAAGCCTAAAATTACTGTACCCCGTGCTTTTCTCTATCTTTCAAGGCCAACTTACAAAGCTGAACATGTGAAAGTTTACACTAAGCAACTGTAACACATTTGTATGTGAACATGAGTACCCATCTGACCTTGTATTTAAACAAATTGACAATAATTTGTTTGCAAAGCTTTCCTGAGAAAAATCCAGACTGCTAAAACTATTTTGATATGAATTTGACAGGAGGCCAAGTTCTCCTGGGGCTGTTTGCAAAACCTCATCTCAGCTGCATCAGAAGTTTTACCACTAACTAGATCAACGTTATTAAAAAGGGGCACAGCTACCGAGCGTGTGCCAGGCAAACACAGAACATCTGCTTGTACTACTTAATCCTGTAGGGGGGAGGGAGGGAGGAAGTTTAAAAAACGTGTAAATTTTTGTAATATATAACATACTCTACTGGTAAAACTCGTACCACAGGTCAGCGTAGAGCACGGAGTACACTAAGATCTCTTTGCAAAGTTGTCTTCGTTGCACTGTTATTAAGAGCACATGAAAATGCAGACCAATATTTTTACATGATAATATGCCTTCTACATGAAAGCATGTTTTAAAATGTCACTTATTACAGAAATATTGTCTACATGTCATCTTAAGGAATAGCCACAGAAAAAGAAGTTTCCTGAAAGGCATTTATGTAGCTGTACAGCTAACAAAGCCTTCCCTAATAGAACAGTAGTAGGCACCACTGAAACTATTCTTTAAATATATATAATACATCTCTTTCATTAATACAGAAGCATTAAAGGTTAAAAAAAAAAGGTTATGCAAGCAAATAGCTACTATCAGGGTGACTACATTTAGTAGATAATATGAATTCATTAAGTGTCTGGAGGAACTGTTTACAATAGGCAAATATCTGCAAAGCACCATAGTATTATGAATGATATGTTATCTTTACGTTTCCAAGAGTGCTGGTCTGGAACACAGAAAAGACTTCTACCATTTGGATATACATCAAGTGAAAGAGTACTTAAAACCATGTATCTCTCATGTCCAAAGTGTTTCTAAGCAATTCGCTTACTACTGTTTTTCTCAGAAAGAGTCATGTGTAGTAAATCACCCCCTACTTTTCAAAATCAATAGTAGGAAACTGAGTGTGTAAAACCTGGAAACTATCTAAAGCATCTGGACTGGCTGCTCTTATTTTTGTAACTGAATGAATAGAAAGAATCCAGTGCAACGTTTCCTTTTGCAATAGCAAGGCAAAAAAACTAGCAAAGCAGAGGGAAAATAACAACAAAAACTCAACCAATATCAGAGTGCTGCCACTTCAAAGCAAAAAATAAAAAATAAA
>VXAB01006999.1:0-19385 GCA_013399175.1 Odontophorus gujanensis
ACCGCAGACAGTTTTAGCTTTCCATCTGAAACACGTAAAAACGCAAAGCATCGCACAGTCCTCTGGGGAATATAGTTCTTCTTCTCTTCTGAGACAGGTATACCTGGAACTATTGATGATTCACAGAGCTGGAGCATTAACTCTTTAACTCCCAATGCACCACATGGTGTTATGATATGGAATATCAACAATACAACAAAAATCGTAAAACCATAACAATATAATAGGCAAATAAAAGGTATTTTGTTAGATTACATGTTGCTGGGCTGTGCTAAGTTTGCAAGACTTCCTTACACAGGATATTGAATTTCTCCATGAACCTGCCACACATTTTTATTGTGATGAAATTTTCCCTTAGAATTAATAATAATAATAATAATAATAATAACAACAATAATAATAAAGACTCCTGGTCAAAATCTCTGAAGACAATAGATATACATTCTTGACATCTGCTAAGACATTTCAAATCTTAATTGCCCCTGAACTTAGACATGTACCCTTCTTCAAGAGCATGAACAGCTTCATGTTGTAACTACATTTATCTGCAAGAGTAAAGAGGTCTCCATCATCAGAAGTCTTTCATATTTCTGTATTTGAAAAAACATGATAAAATACAATAAAATTTTCTCTTCAGTAAACTAAACTGTCATACTTTTAGTGAGAAGTTCATCTAATTTCATCAATTTTTACAGCTTCTTTACTACTTTCAACTTTCTAAATTTAAAGAACAGATTTTTAAACATCATACATCCCTTGCATGAAAAACTAGCATCCATAGGAATCATTGATCCTCTGCTTAGATAACAGAGAAAGACTTATCTCAGATACTACATGTCTTTAGTAGATCAAGTTCAAGTTGTTATTCATGATGCTGTGCAACACCATCACTTCAAACTATGTGGATTCTCACAATGTAATTATCTCAAATGCTGCTTTTTCCTGTAGCAAGCCTGTGACTTTTGCTAAATTTCTGTTGCTTTGTGCCATTTCAACAATAGCACATCACTTGAAAATGCTATTAGCAATGCTTTTCTATTTTTTTTACTCAACGTCCTGATAAAGATATTAAACTACAAGGCTAAAAACAGATCTTCTTTGGCTGACAATTTCAATTTAACTTGACTTTTGATAACTAAGAGGTAGCATGGCTTAAAATCTTTCCCTGCCTTTTCCCTATTGATTTTGCATAGCATTTGGGATAGAAGAAAGTAGAAAGAGGGGAGAAATAATAAAAATATTTCAGGATATAATATGAAATATATGGAATTTTAAAAAGAAATCAATATATTTTTGACTTGTGATTTTTTTTAATACAATTTCATAACACATAGTAGAATTTATGGACTTATATATAAGAACCAGTATTAGCTGACATTAATCATTTCTTTATTTCTTCTTTAGCATTCTTTTCAGTTTTTGTCAAATCATCTGAAGCTGCCTACTTTATCAGTCACTTTGCCATGTTAAAATATTTGTATCTTTATATATCTGATCATCCTAAATACCTGTGTTACTCCAAAGAACTTATGGCAGGAAATGTTTACAAAGTCCTATTTGAGAACTTAAAAAATAAAATATTTGAGCCTAGACAAAGAGGATGAAGATCTCCTCTTCTTTGTATCTTTCTACATAAATATTTACTAGTTTATTTTATGAGTCATTCTTATAGCTCTGTGGATATAAAAGCATATACCTTTACTTTTTAGGATTTCACTTATTTTTACTGGTATTATTCATTTATATATTTCCAGTACCTATATATAGTATCGAAAGTTAGTGAACTCTAAACATATGTCAGTTTAATTGATGCTGCATATTTATTATGCCATTTTGCTGCTAAAACCCAAATTAGAGCAAATTATTATTGCCCCAAAATTTTGTTTTCTACTGCTTTGCAAGATGGATAAAAATAAATCTTCAGATGTTCCCAATATGCTTCCACTTGTACAAGTCAGGAGAGATTTCTTAATGTCTTCTCTAGTTTTTTAGATAGATCTTTACTACAGAGCAACCAACATCTTCATAACTCTTCCAGAACTTGTCTCCTCCATCAGGATTGTAGATGAGTTTTGTGAAGGATTTAATGGCATTGACATCTACTGCTGCCAGTGAATTAATCTGTGTGTGTTCCAGCAGAGTGTTCAGTTACAGCAGTAATCTATGCTACCTTATCCTTATGTTTGTCATCACTGTTTATACTCGCTTTTTGTTTACATCAGTGAGAGTTTCTATGTGTTTATAACTTATAAAAAATTCCTCCTGAACACGAATTTGATTGTCTCTCATCAATTTTCTCTAGTTGAAAAGAGCATCAAAACACAAAGTTCATTACACCGGAGGTACAATTAAGTTTTCTGCAGATGATAGCAATATACTTCCATGATTTAACTAATTCTACATATCTTTTCTCACAACAGATAATGATACTTGGTATTAATTTCCATGATACACAGAAACTAAGAGAGAATACTCTTTTCACCTACCCATTCTGCAGATGTAAAGCAAGGAGTAAAGGAGTGATACAGAGCTACATGATTTTCTGTAATGTAAATAAATAAAAAGGAAACTCAAAGAGCTATTTGTGCCATATATCTAATCAAGTAAATGGTGTTATGTGATATAAAAGTAAACAAATGACTCCTGCTTCACTTACTTTTTGGAATGACTAATGGCAGATTAACTGAAATAACTTATATCCTCCATCTCCAAGGGTCAAAACAGGCCTAGTGTGATGTTAAATTTTGTACAATTAACAGAGGGTAAGCAGTAAAAATAAGAGAAACATCAAATAATAGTGATCTTCTGCATAGATTCTGACACAGGTGGATGATCTACTGAACATGATTTATGGGTATCTCAATCTGTATATATGGAAAGGAAGAAAAAAATCACTGATGTTGACAAAATACATTACGGCTACTAAGGCAATGCTCCACACAACAGGGACAACATTTTCACACTTCACAGTTAAACTTGCCAGCCTTGATTACATGTTCTGATGGACACAGTGGGGACACACAATAAACACTGGCACAAAGTGCAGAGAACTATGGAAAAAGTAGTGTAGATCAGAATAAGGAAAAAACATCATTCGTAAGTCTTACAAAAAGATGTGAACCTGAACATAAGTGGTCTTCATTTTCACTGGGGCACAATGTTCTCAAAAAATCCCTGCCCACCTGAGGCTGATTTAGAAAATGAATATTAAGGTGTAGTACAATTTGCTTCCTCTCTACAGAGAATTTGGACCGTTCTGTAGATATTACTGGTATATGCAGTTGTATTTGGTACTTTTGGAAAGTTTATATGGCATAAATGCAGTGTATCCAGTTTTCCAAGAGCCTCACAGTCTTCCTGTGTTTTTGTATAAGAAGAGTTAATATCCATCCTATAAGAAATGAATATTAATGTTTCTAAAATAAATCTTAAAGTCATATCTTTGTTCAAGAATTATTCATGTTGTCTGGTAGAAAAACAGAATTCCTTAAATAAAGGGTGAAGAATTATAAGTTATAATTATTTTAAGAAATACATAATAATAATAAATATATATTACATTTCTGTGTGTGCATGAATATGTGAATGCATGTGTATATCAGAGTGCTGCTCCAAAAGTAATACCTTCTTTTATTACTTTGACCCACAATATTGGAGGCAGATGTTGTTGGTACCTCAGTAGAGGTTGAACCTTCCCACCAGTATTCCATGAAAATCTGTTGTCATACAACAGATGGTAGCAGAGAAGTAGTCTGACAAAATGTGTCCAACAGAGAAGTGTCTATGGAAGAAACATATGGAATTGAATTCTCCCATGCAGAAGAAATTGCATTCACTGACATTCTTCAATAGTTGCTGAATGTTTATAGAGACCAAACAGTGGATAAGAGCACAGCGAGGTGGTGGGTGGAATATTTCAGTGGTGGCAACAGCAATGGGAATGACAAGCTATGCTTAGGATGGCCATGCACAGCTCTTAGAATATAAAATGAAGAGTATCGGCTCATTTGCAAATTGGCTAATGATGGTGAATGTATTAAAAAATAGTGTTTTGTTGATAATTCACTCTATTACACAGTGTTATTGTGCGCTTTGTATGTGTTGTATATTCCTTTGAAATAAATATGGGGCATTACTTACAGAGCAAACTGGATGTGGGCGTGCATATATATATATACACATATATATGGGATGTATGTCCTGAATCTGTCTTTCAAATGTCAGCTTCTCTGTAGAGATGCTGTATATTTTCCATTAATTGTTATTTTTCTTACTGTATCTAAAAATGAAAATAAAAAGAAATGTAAAAACATTCAGATCTAATTCAAAGAAAGCAAGATGCTGAATAAACTTCTTATTTTGTGTTTCTTTCACATAATATAATGATATAAAATTGTAATACAGCAACCACTGTTACTTAGCATTCATGTCGCAGAAGCAATAAAAGTCTCATGATTTTTGAGAAGTATTTGAATGAGCAAGTTTTTGTAATTAATCTTTCCTGCCTGATTGCATTTCAGTTTCACACCTTCCATTTTCAGTCATCAAGTGTACAGAACTTGCACTTTTCAACAACATAAAATCATAACACAGTAAGGTGAAATAATGACATAGATTCAAATCAAGATTATATTGTCATAAACCATTAAAATTTATAAAATGTTTCAAATTCTCAGACAGTTCTTCCTATACAGGAATTATTATTTATTCTTTGATTTGCTAAGACAGCTGAAAAATGTACATACTTGAAAATATATTTAAAAACTTTGGGATATAAAGGAAAAACAAAAAAATTGTCTCAAAACTTCATGACTCAACACATCTAAACTGAACTCAGTTGAGCAGTAGCAGGTACAGAGCAGAAAAGAAGTACATGGGAACATAACTGATCACATCTAGGGCATCTCACTTTGTTTCTGTTAATCTAGTTAGATGGTATTTAAATATATCTACAGTAGGATTAGATTTTCTTTGATAGTAATGAGTGAGAAATTAAACAGCGACTCTAGCAGCGTAAAGAACATACCCACCCATCATCTTTTCTATTTTAATATAGTTACTAATCAGCAGCGGATTTAGAAAAAAACAAATGTGTACAGTACAGAGTTAGCAATTACCGAACACTTCAGAGCTTACCATACCACGATTACTGAAGTATTAGTATTGTTAAACATCTGAAAAATACAGTTGCAGTTCAGTAAACTTCCTGTCTGTATCTCTGCTCTTACTTTTTATAAACATATAAATATATATGTTAATATATGATATATATATACACATAAAATAAGCTTATGTATTCATTATACATACACACACACGAGGGCTGCCCTGAAAGTAGTACCCCCTATTTTATTATACTGGCTCACAACATCAGAGACAGACCAATATTCAGCATTACAGGCTGAAAATTTCCCTTCAACATTCCGTTATATTTTGTTACTGTGTGACAGATGGCAGCAAAGGGGCAGTTCAGAAAGGCGTCTGACACGGAGATGTATATGAAGCAAAGGTGTGTCCCTGAATTCCTCCATGTGGAAAATATGTCATCCATTGACATTCATCCATGCTTAATGAATGTTCATGGTGACCAAAGGGTGAGGTGGTGCATACGTGAATACAGGTACACACACATATATATAGACACAATTAACATAGTACACAATTTCTGTCTAAGAACATAATCTTATTGCTATTTGAAGAAATCATCTTCTTTATATGTTAAATTTTTGCAGTGGTATTTTACACTCGAAACAGCCTCCAACATTTGCTCATTCTCTTATATACATCAGAAGTTTTCTGCAAAGAAATGTTTAAGCTTCTCTTGATGCTTTATACAAAATACAGAGAACTACATCTATGTGAAGCCTTCCCTTTGTACTGTCTGTTCTCTCAAGCTGTGCTTGAATATTCTTTGAAATGCCTCCAGCATGCCTCAAATCTGAGAAGTCATTAGCAAATGCTTAGTACCTATTTAGATCTAAATTACATGTTCACAAAACATCTCCTATAAGGTTTGAAGAATTCACTATTGCCTGCTCCCTTGATTTTATCCCTCACAATAGTTAATAGTTTTTCATTTTCCTTCTTCAGCAGAGCCTAAATTCCTGGACTCATGCACTCATACTGTCACATAATTTTTTTGTTTGGTTTGGTTTCTGGTTTTTTTTTGATTTATTTTTTCATGATGTTGTATGAAAACATATTTCAAGTTCTCACTGATATCAAGAGAAACTTGACATTTAAGAAGAAAATACCAAAAAAAAACAAACCAAGAAAAAAAAAAACAAATAGGTGTTTACCCGTACCCTATTTGTATATGAAAACTTGGGATTAATGATGTAGACACAGTTTTCAGGATTTAAGATTTTAACTTGTATCTGCCAAGAGCAAGAACAACACTAAACTATCTAGTTACTAGACAACTGATAGCTGTTTAGGACGTGTTAAACAGGTTTATTTAAACATAATTATTTTATTTATATAAGAGAAATGGAAAAAAAAACAAAACACCATAACAGCACAACATAACCCCAGATATATTGCAGTCTCTCTGTTAGAGTGTTCATTCTTATGTTCATAATATTACATAATAATAATAATGAAGAGGAAAATGGGAAGCATACTGATTTATTAAAGGATCTAAGGTAGCTACTCTTGTTCAGACAACAAAATCCAGCCTGTACCAAGCAAGAGTTTTAGATAAGGGTTTGAACAAATTTCATAGCCTAGTACATAGGTGTCCAAACTCACAGCTTTCCTGTGCTGCACTGAATGAAGAAGAATATGAAATATATAAAAATATTTTATATATATATAATGTATACTTATTTATGCATATAAAATATATAATGTACTTAATGTGTACAGCTAATAAACCTTATTATTAAACATTTACAAAAATGAGAAACAAAGACATAAAACTAGTTGGATATTTGATCTTGCATTTGTGAAAGTAGTTTATCAGTGTCTGGTCTGGTGGAAGACAGTCAATTCTTACTGACTTTTCAAGGTGTTCATCAAAGATTTTTGATGAAATTTTACTTTTCCTGTGCTTTGTCCTTGAAAATGTTGCTTTACAAATGTACATACTACTAAAAAGCGATTACATGAGTGAGACTTGATTGTGAAGCAAAGGATATCTTTCTCTGGTGAGATAGTTCTTCTAGAACTCTGATAAAGGGGCATGATCAAATTTTTGAGTTAAATATCTGATCTCAACTCTATACATTCAATCTGAAAATTCACAGGTTATGTATTTATGTTGACTGAAAATAGTATCACAAATATACAAAAAGAATTATTATTTTTTCTGCAATCTTGAAACCTATCCTCAAATTCCTTTATGGAAAGTAAGGTTACTTATTTATTGCTGCTCAGAAGACTATATTTAGCAAATGTATCAAAATGTATAAAAGAACTTGCCATAAATCAAGCTTGCTCTTATGGATTCAAACAGCAGGAATTTTTTCATCTTGAAGACATATATTTAACAAATTTAAATGTGCTGTCAAGTCCACCAAAATGCCAAATCCGCAGGCCAATTTTTGTACTAAAATTCTGGCATAAATTTTCCTTTTGATTCCATAATTGACTTGATTTCATTTCACCAATCAAAATATATAACGTGCAATCAAATTTTTAAGGAACTCCTGGAATCTACAATGATTCAATCACTCGAATTCTAGAAAATTCACAGTTTTGATGATGATTTACACAACATTATTCATTTTTAAAACCTTTGCTTGATTTACAATACAGTGATGATTTCATCTAATGTGCATCATTTTGTAAAAGTTTTTTAAGTCCTTTTTTATCAGTGATCACCTGGATACCAGTAACTATGCCAGATATGTTGGCAAAGGTTAAATAAATTGATTTAGTGTAATTTTCACTACTTCATACAAATCAAAAGTTTAAGTCGTGTCTGTTAATGACACTAAAGAAGACATTTCTTCAGTGACATTATAATCATGATAAATACCTATAATAAAAATGAAAATAACCGAGCATATCTGCAGCATCAGTACTTTCATCATTCACCAAAGAATAAAATTTGCAGCTATATTCTCCATATTTCTTTTAATGGATTTTCCCGTTTCTTCAGTTCACCTGGCTTTTGAGACAAACTGATCTTAGAATTTTATATTTTTAATCGAGACTAGTTATGTCTGCCACACTTTCCATACATTACTTGATAAACTCACCATCACAAAGTGATTTTGATTCTGTTTTTGTAATCAGATTTGTTACCACGTAATTAGTTTTATAATAGAGTTCATTTGCCTTGTAACTTCAAAAAAATAATAATAAATTCCTGAGATGCGAATTGTTTTCACTTTTGCTATTTTGTCTTTACAAATCATTTTTTGATGTGCATCAAATTTGGAAGTGTGTTTTATAATGTCTTTTTGAAATAAAATCTTTGGAAATTCTCTGTATTGCCTTACAAATGAGGTATAGTGACAAGTTATTTTTCTTGACAAAAAGTACTCATCTGTCCATTTTTGACTGAGTACTCTTTCTTCACCCACAGTTTCTCTTTTTTTGGATTCTCTTTCCTTTTGAGACAGCATTAGGTCAGTTGAAATATTGTTATTGGTAATGTCTGCATTTTACTTAACAAGCAGCATAAGCACATGTAGCATGTAACACGTGCAGTTTTTGACTCAACTGAATGTGCTGACAGGCATGAAAAGTAGATTCAGCACAGAAATGAGCCCTCACCTTAGTCTGAAGTGCTCAGAATGATCAACGCAGAGCTTGAGTGCACGGGAGAGCTGAAAGCACAACCTGTTCATGTAACCCATGAAGATTCTTGGGGCTGGAATTGTCAGGGACTGGATTTCTCAGGAAAAGGCCTTGAAGCCTGGGACAAACTTATAATTTAATAGGCATTTTTCACAGTAATTTTTAAAGACCAAATGGGCTAGAAGTAGTTGGAGTTAGTGCCCAAATGTTTGTGTATGTTGAACACATCTAGGCCACTAAAGCTTTTTCTTTGAGAAAGGCATTTAGCTATAAAATTTATTAGCACTAAGAAGCCCTAAAGGTTGATTATATGGTTCAGATTAAGTGACTTTCATACTTCCACTGATATAAAATAATTTTCTTCAGTAATTATATTCAAGTGTATTTACACCTGGTTGCGTTCAGAATGTTTTTAATTGTCTTTGGTATGTTTTACTTTAAGATTGGAAACCAAATGTGCTGAACTGTGAGGTTGTTTTATGCATTGAAATTTGATAATAACTTATTCTTTCATTCTTTGCCTCAAGTGCAATACATTTAATTGGTTCCTATCCACTGAATTGCAATCATGGTTTACAGCTTAGCTAGCAGTCTTAAAGGTTTTTGATCTAGCTTCATTTGCAATATTCAGAGCACACTATTACATCAGTGACTACCATGAGGAGAAAAGGGGTATATCTCCTTTCATTCTTACTGTTCGTTAGCACTGCAGTAAGATATAACGATCACCTTTCACCTTAGGGTTCACTCAGTCACTACAGATAGATGAGCAGTCATAGTCTGATTGTATTTGCTTGCTATACAGCCTTCAATACTTTTTATTATTGGTATTATCATTTTAAAGAATTATGCTTCTTTGAGTACAAAATCTTTAAAGCCTGGGATGGAAATGTGAAAGTGAGAGAAGCATTAATGTCATAGTGCATCAGAGTTGAGCACCGAATCCCTGTATTTATATCTTTTATTTCCTAAAGCTTTTGTTTAATAATATTCTTGCTACTGCTTCGTTTTGTTTTAGATGATAATAAAAGAAAAATTTGTGTGAATTTTCTGTTCAGTAGAAGACAACTGACATGGACTGATACATCCATAATCTAACTGAATATATTTTTAGTTTTATAAGTATTGCAAATTACACATTCATTTCATTTTCATTAAGGATATTCATATGCTTCCTTCTCTTTGATGTAATGATTTGTTCTATTCTGGGGCCCACTCAAACTTTCATCTTTAAAATATCAGTAAGACAGCAGCAGGTCTTTATAGAATATTAACAAACTTGTTGAATATTTTCTTCTGTTTACAAAAGCACTCGGCAGTATGTTAAATCTCATCAATTCTATATTTGTTTCTGTTTTTTCATTACAATCAACAGGACTCCAGTTCATGTTGAAGTGTTTAATTCACATTAGGACCTAAGAGTTTTTTACATATACTCAGGGTGATGCAAATAGGTCTTGTCAGTCACCAACTGTCTGATAACTCTCCTTTAAGAAACTTCAGCTAAGGTCCTGAAGACTAAGTTTGTAGTTATCTAATGTAATTGTTACACAAGTACAGTTAATTTCCTTCATTTTATGCTTGGAGTTACTGCTTCTGGAAGGCTATGTTTTCGTATATTTCTTAAAAATATCTATAATTAGTTGCAACAAACATATCTCCCAGCTAATCATTAGAATTGTGTCATAATTCTCTATAGGAAAATATGAGCTGAGCCTCTGAGCATTAAACAAATAAACTATCGCAGAAAAGTCTGTAGCATCTCTCTTGAGGAAAGATTGAGACCTGGGACTTTCAGCCTGGAGAACAGAAGATGGAAAGAGGATCTTATAAACGCTTATAAATATCTAATGAGCAGGAGTCAAGTGAATAGGATCGGGCTCATCAGTGGTGCCCAGTGACAGATCAAGGGCACAAACTGGAACACAGGAAGTTCCAAATGAACATAAGTGCATTCATTACTTTTGGAGTTACAGAACTCTGGAACAGGCTGCCTGGAGAGGTTGTGAGGTCTCCTCTGGAAATATTCAAAACATACCTGGACACTTTTCTGAGCAACTTACTTCAGGGAACTTGCTTTATCAGGGGGTTGGACTAGATGATCACCAGGGGTCCCTTCCAACCCCTATGATTCTACGATTATGACTTTGGCAGCTGCCTTTCTCAGGAGCTGAATATTTGTGTGCTTTTCTCCAAGTGAATTAGAACTGTTATAAAAACATGGATCTCCTGCTATGTTAAAGAGAGAAATAAAGTGTATTCCGTATGTCTACAGAAAAATAATCTTCGTGGTTTCTGTGTTCTGTAGAAAAATATCATAATGATGGGTTGACTTTGGCTGTCTTCTGGAAATTCATCCTGCCACTCTCTTACTCTGTCC
Organism: Odontophorus gujanensis; assembly: GCA_013399175.1. Classification (NCBI taxonomy): domain Eukaryota; kingdom Metazoa; phylum Chordata; class Aves; order Galliformes; family Odontophoridae; genus Odontophorus; species Odontophorus gujanensis. The sequence continues at coordinate 11,129 of VXAB01006999.1, forward strand.
TCAGCAGACCAAGAGGAGAAAATCAGATAATAAGGGTGTCTGGTCAAGATTAAAATAAGAAGAGAGCTTTCATGAGTCGCAGTCATAGGCAAAGCAGACCTGACTTGGGGAAAATAAATTTATTGCCAAGTATAGTAGCTTTGGATAGTGAGAAACGGAGACAAAAACTAAAAAACTAAAATACCTGACTTTCGCTCAGGGATAACAGGGCAGTGTCTATACTGGTGCCTGCATTGCCTCCTCCCCTCCTCTTCCCATCCCTATTCCTGTCTTTCCATCAACTAATATTTTTCAAAGATGTACTCAAATACAAAAAATATTTGATGGAGCTACTTCGGGCTATGAACTTTCACTACCCTATGTTCACAACTTCTTTCTCAGGATATCATTGCTGAAAATAACTCTAAATTTTGGTGGGAAAGTAATTTACAAAGTTTAAACTGAGTTGGTAGCTGTATCTCTACTGCTTAGAATTTTTCTCAGTATATGTTATGTGTCAGTATATGTTAATAGTACCTCATGATTTCCTCTTGAAATTATCATTTTTAGTATACTTGTCACATAGATTTACCCAGTCAGGATCATTCCCATCCTTCAAGACTAAAGGAAAATAACTTCTGGTATTGTAATTCAAAATAATGGACTTATGAAACGAACTGCATTTGTATTAGGTTTCTTATGTATCAGGACGTAATAAATGTGGGGCACTACAGTTTTGACCTTAGACATCAAATCAGCACTGGAAAAAATGAAGTTTTTATATAGTGTATGTATAAAAATTCTGATGGTTTCTTTCAGTTGAGTGAAAATCCTCCCTGTGCACCTAATCTTTTGTGATCAGTCATATAAAAATTAATTATATGATAAATCCTTGTAGGTTACTAAAGGCCAATACAAAGAGAGTCAGATTTGCAAAGAGAAATCTCATAGTATGAAATTGTTTCATGTAAACATACATAACATCGATTACTCAGTAGGCAACATGAGTGGAAAAGACAACTTTTTCTTTTCATTTAACAATCATAAGTAGCTACAGCCCAGATTTTTCAGTATATGTAGCACTAAATACAATACATCAGACGTAATTTGAAGTATAGTTGCTCCTTCAGAACAGTTTCAGATCCTGTCAAGTTTCTTTGGAAGGAAAATCATAGTCAAGTATTTTACAGAATACTGCTTTCTATATCTAAATATATCCACAAATACTGCATAACCTCTTACTTAAGGGTAAGACAATAATAGACTAGGATCCATTAAAGTATATTGTTTCAGAAGGAGACAGAGTACAGTTATGAAAAGACTAAGTATTTACTAATATAAAAGCATATCTTAGAATGAGAATATATAATATTACGTACTTTTTCCAAAGGAAAAATGAAGAGTATATTTTAATTGTCACATTATCTGTATTTTCTTCCTTCATGAAGAACAAGTGAAAATATATATATATATATTCTCAGAAACAGTGATGGTCTGGCATTTCGAGAATTGTTGGTATAGTTCTCCTCTGCATACCATTCATTTTCAACCAATGTATCCTGTGCACAAGGAAATATACAATTAATTTGGTATATAACCACATATCCATGTATGTAGTCAATTATTCCAAAATTGTATTGTAACTTCATTTCTATGATTCAATGATTCTACGTGATGTATGAAAGGGAGTGGCAAATAATGCAAAAATTTCAGTTATGTCACATTTTTTCTTTGTACATCTCAGTGTACACAAGGACTATGCTTAAGGGAAAGTTATCTTATTTATATCATCTACAAGCAGGACCTTCTATGCTGCTCTTAATCTAGATTCTTTAAAAGATTGGCATGCAGCACCACATAACTCTCAAAAAATGTGAATGTCTAATTAAAAAAAATAAAAAGGAAAAAGATGAAAGTAACACAGTATTTGTACATCAAAGTCTTTGTCACCCTTTGAAAAGAAACTACGCTTGTCAAAAACTTTTTTTTTGCTGCAAGTCTATCTTTTCTCTATTTATTATTATCTGAATCTGTTTTAACAAAAGTATTATTCACAGCCTGTACATTACTGTGTGTTTTTCTTGAAACAGCCATCAAAACATATTTAAGATAAAAAAGTTATATATATGTATATATATATATATATGTATGTGTGTGTGTGGTGGAGAGGCGGCTTCACTGAAACTAGAAAAGGATATATATTGTGTTTATTGGTGGAAATATTCCACAGTGGTGGGACAGATATTTAATTTCGTTAATATCAGTAAGCTTTAAAACAAGGAAAAAAAAGGTAGGATTTTGTTGGGTTTGAGACATTTTTCTTTCTTTTATTTTTAATGTTTGTTTAGTTATTTATTTATTTATTTTTGTAGTGGTGAGGGTTTTGATGAAGTTGTCGGGTTTATTGTTTTGCTTTGTTTTTAGTTTGTTTGGGTTTTTGCTATTTCCTATACAACAGGGAGGAGATTTCTTTTCGTCCAAAGAGAATACAATCCGTGGAAGAAATTTATACTTACTCCAGAGGGAACTGTGAAAGTACTTGGACAATGTGAGACATACAGAATCTCTGGAACCTTTTTTTAAGATTGGTGTCATGTACACCCCCCATCAAATCTAATATATCACAGGGAAAATCTAGGTCAAATATTCCAAACTCCAATTAACAATTCATTTGTTTTGTCCTAGAATTCCTAGAAAGCCTGTTGTGTTTGCCAAGTGTATGCCTTCCAGTCATAGTGGCTGGGTAATGTTAATTCTACTTCCTTGTAACCGGTTCAGTTTCAGATTCTCTCACATTTTCTGCAGTGTAATTTCCTCTCCAATAACTCCTTTAACATGAGATATCCACAGATCTTTCACATTCTTGGAGACTTCCTCCTTGTTTCTCAGAAATCTGTTACTAATTTTGACTCTTTATTTTATCTTTTCATTAAACTCTTTTTTGGCTTAACTATTTTAGCATATCATATTTCACAGTCCTTTCTGTGTCCACATGCAACTTCAACTTTTTTTGAAAGACACTTCTTACTACTACTACTACTACACTTTCCCTTTGCTGTTTAGCTGCTGACCTCCTTTTCATAATAAATTGTATGAGCTGAATCTGTGCTACCAGTGTGGTCTTCTTCAACAGTTTCTGCATGGTCTGCAAGTATGTTACTCTTGGAAGCAGCTGTCTCCTTTAGCTTCCATTCAACAAACTCCCTCATTTTCACCCATTTCTCCTTATTAAAGCTTAGAAGTGAATTCTTTGGTTGATTTTAAACCCTTACTGGAACATTACTGGGACAAATAAAAGGTTGTTTTTCTTCCTGTAGATTTAAAGGCCAGCAATTCTTTTAAACAGTTGCTGATACATCTAAGTTTAACATTGTGATTTGGTATTTGTCCATGGAATAACTGAGGTCATCTATTTATTTCTTAGTTTTTCTGACCTCTCAGTATGTAGCACTCACCTAAAAAGTTTGAGTGGTGATACAGATGAACTACCATAGACTTCTTGTTTAGGCCTATGTCTTCAGTTTATGAAGGTTCCAGTACTTGAAGCAGCATGTTTGTTATTTCAGTATAACACTAAGAACTCTCAAATGTATACTACTACACCAACAGTATCATTTATGCATATATTTCCTATATAAATTATGGCCTGATTTTATGCTGACTTATAGTGATCCTTTTAACGTTTTCCTTCCATCAGGTTTCTGTTTCCAGACCTGTATTTGTTTAGCGAAAAACATACCAATTCTCCTATCTCAGTTCTTAACCTTCTAGCAACTGTATAAAAGCAGGCTTTCCATACCTGCCGTCTCAAAACTTTTTACAATGTAAATTATTTTCCACTTACCTGTTTATTTCTATTCTTTGTCCTGTCTTTTGTCTTGTTAAAGTATTATTATGATAATTATTATTCTACTTTGGGAGATAGTTCCCTGGTGTTTTAACTGCCTATGCAATCATTTGCAAAATATTCCCAATTGCATATACAGGCTGCTTCTTTTCTAGGAATTCCCCAACTTCCGATAAATATGACACCTTTCCCTTCCTAATACCCTTCTACCAACCATTAAAACCCTACATCTGTCTTTCTCCTTGGTCTCATTTTAAAAAACAGGATTGTTAAATGTTAGAAAGATTGAAGAGTAATGATCCACAATAAATAGACGACAGGTCTAATCAGTTGACCAACAGGTCAGCTACAGAAGATATCTAGGTTCCACTAATTGTATTGATTCTCTAGACTCTGTTTAACTATACTGACTATAAGTGGTGCTTAGATGCAAGTTAACAGATGAACAGGACACCTAGACAATGAAATTGAGATTTTTTAATCTTGAGATACGTCTAATTTAAGTCCCAACTAGAACTTGTCTGGAATATTTTGTACACGTCCAGTAGCTACCCAAACAAGGAGCATTTAATTTTTGAGCTTCCATCACGTCCCTGTGATTACTTCTGAAGGAAGCATAAAACAGAATAAGTAAACAAATCAAAAATGAATTATGATGGAGACTTTGGAGAGCTTATGTTTGTAGAAGATGACAGTGTTTGTAAATATATTTTCATTATGGTTAAGTATTTTCCAAATTTTAGCTAGGAAAGATAAAAAGAAGCATGGAGAATAAAACAGAAGTGCATCATAGAATGTATATGAAGCACAGGTTGCTAGGAGAACTTATTTCTTGATCAAAATCATGATCAAGATACTTTATCTTCTCCACTCCAAAATACAGAGATGGGAATTATCTTCTAACAAACAAATGCCAAGTAATTTTATCCATAACTAAAATTACTTCCTTACTGATTCCAAGAACACCATAGATTCATTTAATATATAAGAATTAGATTTTTTAACTGCACATTATGTCAAAGAATTCTGATAGTATAATTGTGGGTGGTTTCTACATGGAAAAAGATTGGCATATTATGGTAAATATTGAATTACGCTGAGAATACACTGCAGTGCAAATTTTCAGATGATAATATCTATTTTAAAGATTTGCAGGAAGGAAGGATGAAGTTCTTTTTAATACTCAGAAACATCACAAAAAAACAAGAAACTCATGGTTGAAATAATATGCTGAGTGTACTTATGAAAATAAAAAACTGGTATTCATTCAGGCTTTTACTCACACAGTTATTTCTGTGTACTCCTGTTATTTTAGGGAATGTATATTTGTCCAAAAGTAAAGTTTCCTATTTATTTCCATGGAAATTACAACAGGTATAAAGAGCACAATAACAGTATTTGGTGGAGAAAATTTTCAGCTAAAAATAAGTTTTCAACAGTCACTATCATTAGTTATGCCTTCTTTGTCAGCAATGAACAACAGAGTGCACGTTGTAATCATAAAAATCTGCATGGCCATCTGGATCATGGTTTGTCTTTCATGCTGCTGTCACCACTGCTGAATTGCACCACTCACTGCATCACTGTGTTCACATACACTGGTTGGTTTCTATAAACATTCAGCAAGCATCAATTAATGTCAATAATGCTCGCTTTCTCAGGTTGCCCCTCTGTTGCCATCTGTCATACAGCAACAAAATACAATGCAATATTGGTGGGAAGGTTCAACTCCTACTGCCATACTACAAACACCACCTCTGTGGTCATGGATGAATATATAAAAATAGGAGGCATTACTTTCAGAACAGCAATCATGAAAGGAAAACCAGTATGTCTAGATTGACAGCAGTGACAAAGACACAGCTTCCTTGATAAACTAGTTAATGGATTGAAAACACAGATATAAAGAATGAATTATAAATAAAATATTTATACATATTTGTCTTCAAGCAGGATCAAATAAAAAAAAAACCTCAATAACAGATTTGCATATATTATAAAAATCATCAATGTGTTTATACTTTTAGGATCTTTCTCATTTTTCTATATTTTTTTTTTCTGGTAGTTTCAATGTTCCTTTCCCATTTTCAAATGGAAGGGGATAAACAATAGAAGATGAGAAATTAAATGAGAAACAGAAGAAAAAAATCTGTTTAGATTCAAAATGTTGTATAAAGAAAATAAGCAAACAAACAAAAATATAATGATAATTGGGTATTATTTTTACTAAAATATTTCTATAAATCATTAAAATATTACTATAACCATCATATTAATAGTTATGCAACATAACTGAACAGGTTGCATGGTAAATCAAATTATGGTTCTATTTTTTTTATCATATTTATAAGAAGACATTGTATTATGATTAATTTCTGAATGTGATTAATTAGAAAGTAGCAAGTTAATTATCTTCAAAATATGTGTGCAAGTTTACTGATAATATCAATTCATCATTTCATGTTTTCAATTAGCATAAATATTGATAGCCTGAATTTATATGTTTTGAATATGAGTAGAAGAAATTAGGATGATAGTTTAATACATATGTGTTGTGCTAGTTTCAAAAAAAAAAAAAAAAAAANTTTGTATAAGTTTAAAAAAAAAAAAAAAAAAAAAACCAACAAGAAAACAAAGAGGGAGGTTCATCCAGAACAAGAATCAGATCTTTTTCAAATGAGATAGAAGAGATTTACTTAAAAATTGGGGACAGCGTACAGATTTTCCAATATGTAAGGCCAATCATTAAAAACAACAACAGCTACAAAAACAAAATACAAAGATACTGTATTTACTGGACTGATAAATCTGTTGAAAAGAAGAATGAGAAGGGCCTGTTTTGACTAATTCTTTGCAATGCAAATCTTTTCAGCCTTAAATAAAAAGGTCAGTTTAAATCAGTCAGTTAATGAGATTAATATCAGAGACACGGGATTAGGTCTCAACTTCTACAGAAAAATAAAGATCAGAGATTATTTATGAAAGTCGCTGAAGTACTGCCTAAATTGTTCTTTCTTTGTTCAAGGTTCATCATCAGTCATCTGACAATTTTGTGAAAGCAATTCATACAGAATCATTAAACATCAAATTATCTGCTGGACCCAACAAAATTTAATCTTGGTATGTGCAGGTCTCATTGAAGCAATCTTATATTTACTAACAGTTGCCTTTAATGGTTCCTATCATTGAAAGACAGGATGAAGATTATCTGGGATCTTTATGAGAAAAAAAAAAAAAAAAAAAAACACACGGAGAGAGAACAGTAAGCTAGCCAAATTACCAGAGAATCACTGATGAAAGTTAAATAACTTGTGTGCTGGAAAAAGAAATCACATTGTTTTGAAAAGTAAAAGTCATGTAAATACTTTTTTTTCTTTTCACTGTGATGTGATGCACCATCAACAGAATAGAAACAACAGAAATATTTGGAATGAAGGAAAACTTTCACATTCCTATGCTTTCATTTTTTCTTAGCAAGTTAGGAAACCAGTTTCAAGATAAATTCGCTATGAAGTGGGCATATGGGTGATTGATTAGAATGATATTATCTATTCTTCACTGCCCAAAGAAGATTCACAGAGTAGGACTTTATTAGTGTCTGAACTGTTTATCAGCATTGTTACTAGACCTCAGTGAAATAAACAGAAATTAGATTTAGAAAGTCAAAACTGAGTTCAGCAGTATTTTCAGGCTTGATTTGATTTTGTCAGTTCAGAAACTCTCAAAGGACTTTCATACACTTTTGACAATACAAATAGGGAGCAGTTCTTCATTAAAAAAAAATAAAAANTCAAGTTAATATATAAAGGACAAACATCAGCATGGCCTTTATACAAAATAAACAAAATACAGCCTTCATAATCCAGAACTAGAAAGATCTTCCAACCAGAGACCTCTATCCAGATACCAATTTTTGGACTTGTGAACTACGTCATTACACAAGAAAATAAAATTTAAAACTGCAGCTAGTACTTCAATTCCATCAAACTTAAAAAAGCTGATTAGCTGAAATGCAGCTCTGAGAGTATAAATTATATCTTTTGAACTGGAGAAGTCTTCATCTGAGTGGCATAGCAGGCAAACAATGCAGAACAACTTTCATTTCTTGGTGATTCTTGGTCAGAGATCCAGGAGGAAAAAAGCCACACACACACACACACACACACACACACAAATAACTTCTATCTGCAATTTCTCTGATATAAAAAAAATGATTGCATGTTTTGATCAAAAACATACCTTGGATGTATTTGCAAGATCTGTAAAAAGAAAATGTATGAATGACTCCAAACCAATCCTTGAAAATCAAACATTTTTCTCTATATAGAGTACCCAGACGTGAATTTACAGAAACAAGATGCATGCGTCTGGTCACTCAGTATTCAAAACGTAGCTCTTAGCTTGGTCTACTTGATTTCAAATGTGATGGTC
>VXAB01006999.1:21070-44073 GCA_013399175.1 Odontophorus gujanensis
TATATATAATATAAATATGTATTATATATAATATATCAAGTTAATATATAAAGGACAAACGTCAGCATGGCCTTTATACAAAATAAACAAAATACAGCCTTCATAATCCAGAACTAGAAAGATCTTCCAACCAGAGACCTCTATCCAGATACCAATTTTTGGACTTGTGAACTACGTCATTACACAAGAAAATAAAATTTAAAACTGCAGCTAGTACTTCAATTCCATCAAACTTAAAAAAGCTGATTAGCTGAAATGCAGCTCTGAGAGTATAAATTATATCTTTTGAACTGGAGAAGTCTTCATCTGAGTGGCATAGCAGGCAAACAATGCAGAACAACTTTCATTTCTTGGTGATTCTTGGTCAGAGATCCAGGAGGAAAAAAGCCACACACACACACACACACACACACACACAAATAACTTCTATCTGCAATTTCTCTGATATAAAAAAAATGATTGCATGTTTTGATCAAAAACATACCTTGGATGTATTTGCAAGATCTGTAAAAAGAAAATGTATGAATGACTCCAAACCAATCCTTGAAAATCAAACATTTTTCTCTATATAGAGTACCCAGACGTGAATTTACAGAAACAAGATGCATGCGTCTGGTCACTCAGTATTCAAAACGTAGCTCTTAGCTTGGTCTACTTGATTTCAAATGTGATGGTCATAAATCAATGAAAGAAAAAAGGAAACAAATTATATACCTTTATTCTAAATTAGAATGTGTAAACTGAGCAAAATAAGGCTAGGAAAATTATAACGTACAGTGAAACTTTTATTCTGTATACACAGAAAGCTTTACTTGGGATAATAAGCCAGTATACGTTACACCATGCAGGAACAAAAAAAACCAACAACTTAACTGTATCTTCTCCTATGGGAATGCTATAGTTTCAACCATACAGTCTTTCTGTAATTAATTAATAGCATATTAGTGGCTATTTGAAAGTAATAAATCCTGATCACAGATTATATTCAATCTAGAATACAACATATTAAGATAATACATGCAAAAAATAATATTGTTTCATCTTTATAATATTTTAAAGGTAATTGTCAACTCAGAACTGAAAAAGGAGTAGGACTTGATGCCAAGCTGAAAAGAAATGGAATTGATCAGGTTCAACAAGGGAGAATATAGCATAATGTTGATTTAAATTGTAATTTCAACAGTTTCCTATTGCACACAGGCGTCAAAAGAAGGTTTATTTCAAATTCTGAAATTGAAAAGAATATAGATTTGATACCTTTCAAAAATAAAATCACTACTATCACAATGTAAGATAGAGGACTATAAATAAACAAGAATCTATCAGCCTCACCTTGTATGTGATGATGAATAAAATACTAACATTTTTCCATAAAGGTACCTTAAGTTGCCAAAAGTTTGTTTTCAAATTGGAAATATTTTATGAAAAACAAAAAAAGAAAAAAGCAACCTGGATACAGTGACAACAATATTTTTTTCCTATTCAGTTAACATAATAAGTTAGTAAGAAATGAAAAACTAAAATAAAATAAACCTATAAAGTTATTGCTAAAAAGTCTATTTTTATCCTTGAGGACAATGCTTGGCTTTCTTTAATCACTGGAAAAAAAATGCAGACAAAAAGATAAATATTTATCACATATTCACTCACATCTTCTTCTTTTCATCTAAATCTTTGAACCTCACTACATGTTAAATGTAAAGTTCACCCATCTATTTTAATATAAATAGTTCTTTTCTTTGTATCAATTGTATGCAAACTGGAAAATGTAGAATGCTTACTGTACTGGTAATTAAAGCCCTGTATTATAAGCAATTAAAACTATTTTGAGCTTCTAATTCTACCATTGATTCTTCTAGAAATGTGCATTATTCTTCAAGCAAAATCTAAAAAATCAATTAACCAGAAGCACTAAAGTCATCACCCATGCTATATGCTGTTCCAATATAATACATAGTTACATCTGTAAAGTGGAATTAGTTTCAGACAGAAACAGAAAATCAACTTCTAATATCAAGTTTCTGTGTTGGAATGCAGGTAAGAGTTTATTGTTTTATATGATTTTTAAGTAGAACAACTAAAAAGCAATTTCATCCTTTCTGTTTTCTTGTTCTTCTGTTCACAGTTTAATACCACTTTAATCCCCTAATCACCAGCCTTTGGTTCTGCCCTGCTAAAAGCAGATCAGGTCAACATGAGGATCTGACTATTATGAAACTGAAAGAGCTTGCATTTAAATTAATTTAGTATCAAATACCCAACAACTTGCCTGAATAATAGAAGGTTTTAAACTGACTCCTTGATCATGTACATTCTACCTTATTTTTCTTTCCCGATGCAGATCTCCGATTGTTGTTGCCACTGCATATGCCCAGTATATAGAAGAACACTGTTTCATGATGCTGACATTGACATGTCAATCACAGCTATCCCACAGGACTTTGACAATGCTAATTTATTTATAAATTACCCCCCCAACATAATAAAAATCAGATCTCGATGACAGTCATTCTAAAAATAGTCTGACAAACTTTCTCTAATTTCTGTGTGCCCTCTTAGTGTGTATACCACATAACTTAAGAACCCTCTGAGTGGAGAAATTATTTTCTAATGCTAAATCTGGAAGTTGATAAATGAAGTGATCCTGTTAAGAAGTTATGACCCTGCAGCCAAAAGATTTTAAGAACCAAGGTATAAACCAAGACTTCTGCAAAAAGATAATTTAGGTCAGAAAAATATTTTAATCTGTTGTAGTTTTGAGTGTGACAGGGAAAAGAGGGAAGGAAAAGGCCCCATTCAGTTTCCTGTCCTCCTATTGGGGAGAAAGAAAACCAAATAATTAAGATAAGGAGAGATAACAAACGTACTTCAAATGGTAAAAGAATGTGAGATTATAATACAAAAGGAGCTACAGTTAATAAATTAACAAATTGGAGAGAGAGAAAAATTCTGATGGTGCTGCTCGCAGCTCTGCTGGAAACTGGAAGGCCCATTTATCCTCATCACCCAGAACTGGAGATCATGTAGGAAACACTGGTGGCTCTTGGGAACAGAAGCTTGTTCCATCTTAGTGTATATTTGTCTTGAAGAGTCAAAACACTTGTGAGAATGCTAGAGAACATGGGATCAGGAGGCTCTGCAGTTCACTGTACCTCTCTGCGCCCAACAGTCTGCCACATGACGGTGTGATGTGGAATACTGATGAAACTAGAACATAATCAAAAGAGAAATAACTATAGAGTGTTCCTTCTCTTTGGGATACAAGTTTTTCTTGTGTATCATTTCCAAAATTTATCTTCACAGCCCTGGTATTCAAAAAGATGAGTTTTTTGGGATAAGTATTGTTCTTTGAGATTTTCATTTCATAACAAAAGTTTGATAGAAGAAACAGTCAGGAGGAGGACTTTATCCATTTGTGAACCTTATCCTCTTATTTGGTTGAAAATGTAGCTCAGAGATTTCTAATGTAAAGGGTGGTGACATTGAAGTACTCTCTCCTAGAACATTTTTTTGCTGCATGCCAAGACTAGAACAGGTCTGTGAAATGTAGCTTTCAACTCATATATCCTTACTGTCTGTCTACCTGTCTCCCTCCATATAAATATACACACTCTCCCATATACGCAGACATCACATACACACATATGTTTCTTCTAATGTAATGTCTCCAATTTATTTCCAAGAAAATTACAATAGATACAAAGAACACAACAACACCATTTGACAGAGCAAACTCTCAGCTACAAAGCAAAGTTTTTCAACATAGTAACCACCATCATCTGTACATTTCCACCAGCGATGAAAAAGACCCTGCATGCTGTGCTTAGAAAAATCTATGTGGCTCTCCAGAATGTGGCATCTTTCACGTTGTTGCCACCACTGTTTCACTACACTAACATCCACTGTTTAGCCTCCATGAATGTTCAGCATGCATCAGTGTGCTTCTTCATACATTCATACTTCATTCACTTCCATGACAGATAGCAACATGTCAGACCGCCCATCTGCTGTTGTCATATGATGCTCCTGTCATGTGATATGAGCAACAATGTTGCTGAGAAGGCTCAAATTCTACCACCATATCCGCATCGCCCATCTTTGACGGTGTGGATCAACATAAAAAAAATGGGAGACATTATTTTTGGGGCAACTCTCATACATACGTAAATACACATAAGCAATAATCTGTTGGGATATTTATATAGCAATCATCAAAAATATCACTTTTATTGTTTAGAAAGTTATGAAGTCACGTAATTATAATTCAGAATTTTACACTGAACATGTAACTGTTATCAGTAACTGTTTTCATGTGTCCTGATAAGAGGAGAGAGAAAACTTCGAGGCTTTTTCACAAGACTTTTATTTTTTGTGTTATAAATATTCTTAGCGTGATTTGAATTAAAGCAGTTTATACAAAAATTGCTAATAGTTATTACCATGTTAGATAAAATTTGTGGTCATCCAATTCAGTGCTTTTTCTCAGATAAACAAAAGAAATCTGTTGATAACCTGACTCTGAGACTAATTTGTTTTAATAGCCAAGAAAAAACACCACATGACTTCATATCCTAAAGTATAGTTAATAGATCTTCCCAAAAGGCAATTAATTACCCTGATGAGCTAAATAGAAAAAAAAAAATAGAAGATTTGTTTACGTTTGCTATTTCAATGGTTCCCTGTTGGTAAAATTTCTATGATCCAATATCACAACTATGTGAACAAGTGTACCTTCTTTCCATTCAGTATTTAAGCTTTTTAATTACGCTTAATTTCTGCTTCTTTTTTTATTTGTCTTAGATATTCAGAAAGAATTTCATCTACTAGCATTGCTTAAGTGCTTGTAATTTCCAGTGCATTCTATTTGTAGCAGAGTTCATGCTCTGAAAAAGCATAGATAGTTCAAACTCCGAGGAAAATAAATAAATAAATAAATAAAAATAAAACCAGAACAGCCAACCTAAGCAGTCTTACTTCACAAAAAAATATGAGGACTTTTGCTTATTTTGTTTTCTTTTTTAACATTCCCCTAATGTTTTTTTAAATGGTCCTCCAGCTTTCCTAAATTGCAATTTTTTAAGCATATACCTGGTGGTGAAATAAAATACTTTGCTTTTCTTATTTTCTCTATGTTCATAAATCCATGAAAATTCATAACTGTTTTTCCATTTTAGATAAAGGGTAATGTAAGTGTATTAAACTAATGGCTGAACTATTAATTTTTAATTATTTCAATAGTTTCATAAAATACTTTCCTACTTTATAAATAACTTCTATCTTAATTATAGATAAGATTTCTACCTTGTATGTATATGTATGTTCTGATATAAGAATGTTGACTATATATACAACTTCAGTATGAGTTGAGGATGATGATTTGACTGATGTCAGAGAATAAGAATAATTATAATGCTATCTGCCACTAAATTGATTAATGGGTAATTTGGAAAAGAGAAGGCAATGATATTGAGAAATACTGATACACATGGCTTTCAAAGACAAAATATTTTACTCTCAAATTTTAAGAGGTTCCTTTAAAAAATCTATTGCAACATTATTATTTTTTTTAACTCAGATTTTCATGGCATGGGGTGTTCATCAATCACATAGAGCCACATAATACAGCACAAATAAAGAAATACAAGGAACAAACAACAGTTTTAATTGGTAGGAATATTTTACACTTAAAATGGGCTAAACAAATCATACAAATAAAAACAAAAGCTTTTAGCTTCCAGGCTACCTACACTTGTGAGAGCATTCAATTAACGAGATGTTCACAAGGTTTCCACGACAGGTTGCCATAATCATACCATAATTAAGATTTTAACAAAACAGGAAAATTAAGCAAAATCTGAGAGTCTTCTAGGTTTATGTACTAACCAAGAACACACTATCAGAAGTAATCACTTGCATAATACCACAAACAAGAATATGCATAAAACAATGTAATGTATCCTATTATAGTTCATTACTGAAACTATATCTACTCACATGTCATGATTCATCATTTCTTTGTGTCTTTTTTATATAGGTTCAAATGACCTAATAAATAATATTAAAATTATCTAATTGCAGAGCAGTGGAAGATTGGCTCTATGCAGCAGCTAAGGAAGGATAACAAATGTTAACATTTTCTTCTTCTTTTTTTTTTTTTTAATTTGTCTTGCTATTTTTATTTTCTGTTTACAAGATGGATAATATACACAGATTATTCTACTTCTTCCCTGTCTTCCATTCCTCAGTTATGATTTCAACATATGAAATCAACTGTTTCTTCAATTCATTTTACTATTATTACTCACTATCTTTTAACCCTCCCTTTGATTCTATAGTTTTATTTTATTACTGTTTTTCTTCCACATATCTTTTTTCCTTATTCATTTACCAGCTTTTCTCTCTTTGAAAGTCTTTTATATTATGTGTGAGTTAATGGTTATTTTTATTATTCTTGACAAGTTTAAACACTTGTCTGTAAACACAGGCATTTATATATCTTGCTACTTGAACTATCACTGCAGGTATATCTCAAGACAATTGGAAATTGTGTCATAGTCATGTATGTTTTGTCTTTTCAGAAAAAGAGAATAAATTGTTCTGCTTATTACTTGCAACATACTCCATGTACAAATAACGGAATATTTAGAAAATTGTCTGCATTGGAAGTCTAGTGTAATAAACAGTTATTTTCCTAATGATCCAAAGTTTAGATGCTACTACATTCAATTATATTCAATGAGCCAGGAGTGTGCCCTTGTGGCCAAGAAGGCCAATGTGATCCTGGGGTGCATTAAAAAGAGCGTGGCCAGCAGGTCAAGGGAGGTGATCCTCCCCCTCTACTCAGACCTGGTGAGGCCTCACCTGGAGTATTGTGTCCAGTTACGGGCTCTCCAGTACAAAAAAGACAGAGATCTCTTGGAAAGAGTCCTGTGGAGGGCAACAAATATGATAAAGGGCATGGAATACCTCCCTTATGAGGAAAGACTGAGAGATCTGTGTCTAATCAGCCTTGAATAAAGAAGACTCAGGGGGGACCTGATCCAGGTTTATAAATATCTGAGGTGTGGGAGGCAAAGAGAAAAGGTCAGACCCTTCTCAGCAGTGTGTGGTAATAGAACAAGGGGAAATGGTCACAGATGTATAGGAAGTTCCACAGAAATATGTGTGGGAACTTCTTCACAGTGAGGGTGATGGAACACTGGAACAGGCTGCCCAGGGAAGTTGTGGAGTCTCCTTCTCTGGAGAAGTTCAAGACTTGCCTGGACAATCTGGACATGTGCAAACTGGTCTAGGGAGCCTGCTTTGGCAGGGGGTTGGACTAGAGGTCCCTTACAACCCCTACAATTCTGTACTTCTGTGATTACTTTGAATCATTGAGGCTATGAAAGACCAAAGGAAAAAAACATTCAGTTGAAGGATGGTAAAAATCTGGGAACATTTGCCTAATCAAAGGTTAGACTCAATCTATTTGTCAGTATTTTCTGATCTTAACAATTAGTACATTAAAAAAGTATAACATTATTATCCATGGTGTAGATCCAATTTAAATAACTGAAGTCAATTATTCAATAATGTTAAACTTGTTATTTATAACAAGGTATAGACTTATCTTCCTTCACAAGAGAGAGTTTTGTTTAATATGACTCGACTATGAGTGTACAAGTAATTGAAAAAGCTACATCCTGCCTGGCTCTGGACTATATGACAGCTGGTGTGTTTCTCTGTCCAGGCTGAGGGACTCAGCTACAGATTCCTTTCTGTTCCAATGTTTAACTACCCTTTCTGTAAAGTAAGCTTTTTTTTAATATATCGAATTGAAATCTCCTTTCTTTTAGTTTGAAACTATTTCCCCTTGTCCTATCACAACAGACTCTGATAGAAAGTCTGTCCCCCTTTACATACTGAAAGGTCACTCTCAGGTCTCCCTGCAGCCTTCTCTTCTCCGGGATGAACAGCCTCAGCTCTCTCAGCCTGTCCTCGTAGATCAAGTGTTGCACCCCTTGGATCCAAAACATAGATCAGGAGGTCTAGCTCTCTCTTGTACTGAGGACTCAACATCTGGATGCAGTACTTCAGGTGAAGTCTCATCAGTGTAGAGAGGAGGGGCCACTTCCCTCAGTCTGCTGGTGACAATTCTTCTGGTGCAGCACAGGACAGAATTGACTTTCCGGGCTTCAAGCATACATTGCTGGCTCATGTCCAGCTTGCCATCCACTAGTATCCCCAGCCCATTTCAGCATGGTTGTTCTCAAACCTCCTATCCCAAGCTTTCTGAGCCCTTGATCTCACTGTCATTGAAGATGTTAAATAGCACTGGTACCTGTACTGAGCCCTGAGGTACACCACTCTGTACAGACATAGAGTAATTGACCGCCACTCTCTGGATATAATCTCACAACCAGCTCCTCAACCACTTAACTCACTAAATCCATGTATTTCCAGTTTGGAGAGAAGGATGTTATGGGGGAGAATGTCAAAGGCCTTACTTGTCCACTTGCGCATTTAGTCCATCAATTAGCATAGTAGGGAAAAATTAGAAGAATTTTCCTCATGCATTACAGGAAATGCTGTTAAAGAAGAAAAAGTAATACATTAAAACAAGCAGTGACTATGTATTCAGTTGTAGGGACATATCAATTGCTTAATTTATATATTTTTTATTAATAGAGCATTTCAGAATGAAACCTGAAATGTTATAGTAAAAAACATATCTGTTATTTAAGCATTATATTCTGAAAAGGCAATGAAATACAAGAAACTCCAGGAGGCGAGCAGATCAATGATGTGCATAGTAATTACACTGAAGCATTTTTCGAAACACTCAAAGCAGTTTTGTATTCAAGCTAAGCAGAGACTGAATCAGGTAAACAAATAAGATAATTCACAATAACCTTGATCAGACAAAGTTCTTTGAAGACTGAAAACTGACTACTGTACTATTTTCTTAATAAACATTTTTTAAAAAGCTACAGTAGCTAGCTTCTCTGAAGCTCTTCTAGAATAAACAACATGATCATATTATTATGGTGAATTTACAGATTTTTGAGGTTATGTGGACATATATAAATTTAAATGTCACAAAAAAATTATAAGGGAAGATTAGAGCTTAGTGCTTCATGGTATGGAACTAAAAATAAACAACTCCATACAATGAATTTTGTGGCCAACATTTCCTAAAAAGAACAGGATTATGTGAAAGAAAAAGTAGACTCTATTTGACCACATTATTTGTTCATTTCTTTATTTTATGCTTTTCTTCCCTATGAAGTTATCCAGGGTAACTTCAGATTAGTTTTGGATCTAAACCCCTCTCACACTTTTATCCTTGAATTTTTTTGTTATTGATGTCTTCAGATGAAGCCTTCAAAATATCTCCAATTCCTGCATACTTAAAATTCCCCTGGGGAAAAAAAAATAAATAAAAATCTCTATTAATTACAACCACTAATAAATAATAAATAATAACTGTATTGTAACTGGAGCTGTAGTACCTGCTCTGTAACATGCTAACACAGAGCTGAGCAGGTGATTGTGTGCAATTAAGGATGTTTGCTTTAATTCAGTATGTGAATATAAATAAAAGTAATTAGAAAAAAATATCACAAAATAACCCAAAAACATTCTGAAACACGACTGAGATCTTAATTGTTAAGTAGAACTAGCAAAGGTTCAGAATCTTTTCTACAGTTACTATCTAAATTCTAATCATGCATCCGAATTTTATCCATCTCTTTCCACAAGCAAACAAACAAACTAATTAAACAAAACAATAATAGTAATATATGACCTCAGATATTGGGATAAAAAACATCAAGGTATGTTCCACTGTGATAAGACATCTCTGTGTCCTTCCTCATCATACTTCTGGGAGACTGAAATCTTCCTGTAAACACTACATGCCTAACAATTACAGCCAGAATCAGGATGATGGAATTACTGCAGGAACGAATTAGCCAGGTTTCAATGACCTTCAGTTCTTCAGTTTTGGTCCTAAAGAAAGCTCACAAAATGGGGCTGCTCCAGAACTTGTTTGCTAAGGCAAAGGTTCTCATCTACACATCACAGCATGATAGAATCCTTAAAGTTGGAAGGAACTTCTGAAGGCCATCTAGACCAACTCCCTGATCACAGTAGATCAGGTTGCATAGGGCCTTATTCTGCCTTGCCTTGAAAGTCTCCAGGGATGGGGCAACAACCACACCAGGGACAGGACATCAACCACATCAGATTTTTTTACAAAGAACATTTCCCTAAATAATTTTTCTTTGGAAAATATTACATAGCTGAACCTTTATTATTTAATTTTTCAGTTCAGATTACCTGGAACTGGTCTGCATTAAGAAATTCTCTGAATGTTTTGAATAATCTTGCTTATAATTTGAATCATCTTGAAAAGAAATAAGAAAAAATCTGTATCCCTCCTATCAGGGAAACACATATGAAAAATTTTAGTCTGGAAAATACTGTAATTGGAGATATCTCCATAACTGAGGTTATGAAGATACAAATTAGATGACTGAGTGAAAAGATGAAGCGATTGTCATTATTACTTATTCTCTGATTTCAACATACCAAGACTGTTTTATAGTCACGTCACCTAGTATTACATCATGTTAAGAAAATGTTATGTAATCTCAACATTTTTGTTTAGTGTAGAAAGTATTTGCAGCTGCTAATGTATCCAAAAAACAAAACTCTGTCTTTAGGACAATGCTTTCCATATCTTAACAACTAGGACAATGTAAAATACTCCTTTTTCTGGCAATGATACTTGAGATTTGGTTTAGTTGTCATGCCATTTCTAAATTGTCATATTTTGATGTTCTCAGTGTCAGATCAAGTTATTATGTTAGATAAGGACATGATAAGGAGGAGCAGTTATTGAGGAAATATTAGAGGTTTATATTACCGAGTTCATCTGGGAGACACAAATATTCTAGGACTGATACATTTCTCTGTTCACTGAATTACTTGCACAACATACTTGTTTTTAAACACTGGTATCTTTAAAGAGCATAAATTCTATATAGAATTCTTGAGGTTCTGTTTCACATATATTAAAGTTTTTTTAAATAGATTTATCTCGTTTTGTTTTGTTTTGTTGTGTAATAATTTACTAAAAGTTCTTTTTTTTTCTTACTAGATTATCAAAGCTCAGATCCTTCCAATATAACTTTAAATTTAATTAAATCCAAAATAAATTTTAAATGTCTTGGACAAGGTTTTTAAGCAATCCATCATAACCCAGAGAACCTAATTATTCATATGATGATACAGATGTTAATTATTTCTAATGATTTTGTCCAACTGTGAATGGCTAGGCAGGAAATAACCAATACAGTTCAGTGATTATTTTTTTACAATTAAATCTTAAAATCCTAATTCTGCTAAATGGCATTCTCATAGCATTTTGACAAGCACCATTACTAATAGGTACTCATTAGAGAAATATAAATGTCAAGTAATTGTTTCCTTTCAGTTTGTTTCTTCTTTCATTTACAGTTGAGTCTTTATTGATGTTAAATAGAAATTATCTTCTATTGTAAACAGAACAGAGGCCTATTCAAAGCTTTCTAATAATTTGTGGCTTAAATATGAAAAACTTTGAAAATTGCTATTTCAAATAATGATTTCTCAAAACAATTAGGAGAAAGTAAGAAAGCATATATATATATATTTGCATTAACATTTCATAGAATCATATAAGAGAAAAACTTGTTACTTCAATTTGTTTACTGTACTTTCCAATAATAAATAAACACAAGGTTTGGTTGATTTTTTTTCTCCATGCTATACAATCATATAAACCTCGGTGAAGTTAATAAAACAGTCTAGCAAATGGAAGTAGTGGTATTTTCCACCTACTGCGTATTTCATGGTGTACATATTTAAGATATTCTAAAGGTACTGAGCTGTAAAATATCTGGTAGCTAGTCTTTAAAATCAATATTTTTAATAATATAAATTAATCTCTAATCATTGAGACTTCTCATCCCATCTACCAGAGATACATAAATATTTGATGTGCAATAGCGTGTACTGAAGCATCTATGGCTAAATAAAAGGTCAGTGCTGAATGAAATCTAAATTTTCATCAGTTTCTGGGATCAGAATTAAAGCATAGAAAATAAAGCAAAATTTTCACATCCAGGATGTCATAACAGACAAATTTGTGATAGGTATCAAAATGACTACTAAAGAATCCAGAGTGGGTAGTCTGAACACTTTATGAAGAACTCTGTTTGCATAGGACATAATGAGTATAGGGACTAGATGCAAGTGATTTTACTGATTACAATATTATAACAATTTACCAGTGTCTGGGGGAAATTTTAAAAATGAGATTAGTTAAAAATGAGGTTTCATGTCTTTGTATTTCAATCAACAGTTATTAGCACACTGACAGTCATATTCGCAGTTCGTATATATAGCCAGTATCTAATAATCTGTGACTCTTGGGATTTGAACTGAAAACCTCATAGATATCTTTTTTATCCTGAAATTAACTTTAGGGTTAAGGGAAACAAAATAAATCTCTGTATTTGTCAAATTACAAAGGGACATCATTGAATGTCATCATCACACAACAAAGCATGAACTTTTTGATGAGAGGATAAAAACCATTCATGAGATAAAACTTCCTGTGGGAAGTTCACCACATAGATCCACCACGAATATTTTTTCTTCTGAACAACTTCCCTTTCTGTTCTATTGAATCTTAATCTCTGCTGTACTGCAACTTGCATCTAATTTGAATGCAGGACACTGAGCTCCAAGAATATTTTCACATTATTAAAGCAAGATCTGTTGTGATCTACATGCCAGTGTTCAGACTTGAAAAACATTTACAGCTCAATTTCTATGTAGAAATATCCTCTAGTTGAGTGATTCATGGGAAAATCATTCCAGAGGCTAAACATATGCAGACAAGTCTGTCAATTTTCCCAAACTACCGGAGAAATCCTATCAATAACTTACCTCCCAATGCTGCTTCCAGAAATCTCTTCTATAATATGCCAACAGATAGTAAATCAAGACAGCAATCTGTTTTTTCTTATTATTTAGGAGAATAAACTCCATGAAGTGAAGAATGAAAAGGTTACCCACTTCCAAAACCTTTGTTTGTGAGAAGACCTAAAGGTCTCTGATGATGAATAGCTTATTATTTGACCTCATTACCCTGGCATGTACATACACTGAGTGTCTGGAGCAGTGACTTCCCGCAAGCTTTCCTGAGTATCTGTTGGATGTTAGTATACTCTCTAATAGATGCAAGTAGTGAAAGGTCTACAAGAACATAGTATGAAGAACAGCTAAGTCAAAATTTCCCTGAATTAATTCCTTGAAATGACAGCAGAAAGCAAAAGAGATCCTTTCCTTTGTAAAAGTCACACATACTGTTCGGTCTCTGCTTAATGTATGTAAGAGATTATGCATGTCCACAGGTTAAGAAGTTGTGAGTGCCAAGTAAAACAGGTTCCGGACATAATAGGCATCAAGATATAAGTGCAAATGTAATGTTTAAAGGTAAATAAAGCAAGCTCAAAGCTGCATAGTTTGTCTCAGAACACAGCTCAGTTGTAATTTTTACATTTTGATTTCATGATGTCAGTATATATTTAGGAATATATTTCAGCAGTCAGAGAGTGAAAAGCAAATACACTCATCTACAGTTCTCTTCTGTGATATTGTGAGGGTAATTCTTCATCATTTATATGTATTTTTTCCTTTTTTTTTTTTTTCTGAAATATCAAGGGATTTCTTCTCATTTCTACTGTCTTCTGCACACAAAACTTATTCCTTAGAATAATCCAAATGTTTCTATCACCAAATACACAAGACCTAACAGACCCTTGTCTCTATATATTGTGGCTCCAGACTATGTACAGAGAAGTTCTTCCCAAACTCATCCTTATATACACCAAGGATATCTTCACACTCAGCAAAGTCATATGGAAGAAAAACAAAAAAAAAAGGTGTATCTACCATTTCATGTGAAAGTTGGCATTCCAGCTAATTCACAACAAATGAATAATCAGCAGCATCCAACATCAGGAAACAATTTAAATATTTGAAAGGAGCATATTTCTTTAAATGTTATGACTGGAACACAGAGCATGCAGTTATTTCAAGATTGCACATGTACAGTAAGTAAGTCGGGCACAATGAAGAAATAACAACTGAAATTCAGCAAAAAGGCAGTTTTAGGTAGTGCATTTCATTATGCTGTTTAGCCCCACTTAAATTATAGTAAAAGTTGTTAATGACAATTACTTTTTTTTTTTTCTATTTATAGCAGATTGACTTTCTCTGCACATAGAAAATTGGCTTGCCACAAATACTTCCAGTTACATAATAGTCTAATGATCTAAAAATTTTGTAATTATCACTGAACATCTAATCATTAACTGAAAAATGCTTTTGCAATATAGGTTAAAAATGAAAATATATATATATATCATTAGCTTCATTTATTTATCAAGCTGTATATTAATAAAATGCCTTAAATAGAAAAATAAAACAATCCCTGACAGTGCCACTTCATCCTACTTTGGAGTCATAATCAGTATCACAATTGGAGGAGTCACCCTGCCTCTACTGAAACATCTTTCTACTCCTCTCTCTGACTCCACTGCATACTCAGAGTACTGCTTCTCTTGTCTTTCCTTATCCCAGTCACTCTGATCATACTTTGGTGAGTGGAACACTATCAAATTTTACATCGCTGCAGGCCCCTTAGCAGAGCAGAACATCAGCAAGAAAATGATTGTGTATGGTCTGTGAATTGAATATACTCCTGCAGGTTTAGTTCTGAAGTGAAATTATCATGTTTAACTCACTCACTCTACCAACTAAACCATATGAACTAATTTGAGTAAGCTGGAGGGCTAGCTGAGAGCTCCACTTGGAAAGCTCCAAAGTGTGTTTGCATACTCAAAAATGTGTCAGGATTAATAACAATATAATCAGAAGTTTCGATAATGGATTTACAGTCCACAGGATAATGGCCAGTGCTTTCTTTCATCCAAGAAAAGTCACAAATATTGTCAACTTGCATAGTAATTCACTTGAACTTCTGACAAAATCATTTTTTCTATAATTTTCAGCTAAATAGAGGCTTCCTTTGAAACCTACGTGCCTCCAGAATTTTTTATTTTAAATTTTCTGCAGAGAAAGTGGTTTAGAGTTGATACATCAAAAGAATTTGTCTCTGGACTTTCTTTAGTAGTATGTTCATCACAAAAGAATAATCAAAAACAACTTTACCTCAGCTTTGCTTAATACCCATTCTCTACTTAATTTTTCTTTCAGGCAGCACAACAGAATTATTAATTTTTTCAACAAGTACTTTGGACAGTCTTTGAAAAATATTTATGGTTTTATTTTGCAGACATCTAAAGAAAATGTTGAAGATATTAGATCCATTTCATTGAAAGGAATCTGATAGTGGACATAGTAAAACTGAAGCAGATATGTGAGGCCCTGAGTGTTGCAGACAAAACAGTTCAGATTTTTACTTGGCTTAATTACTTAAATTAAATAAATATAAGATATCGTGAAGAAAATTAATTGTATCCCAACTAAATCTGGACAACGTCGAATAAGATGTAGTCTTGCTTTACTTTTTTTTTTTTTTTAACCTATTTAATTGTATAATAGGAGAATTGAGGTGGGCTGTGCACAAGATGAGAACCACATCACAAATCTCTTTTTTTAAATTACTGACCAGGATGGCTAAAGTGTTACACATTTGTGTACTGTCTGCAGTACCTCATAGGCTTACCACCCATGTCCTCAGTAGTCAGACAGCCCCAGGCCGGGCTCCTTCATTCTTTCTTGAGGCAGTTGTTATTCAGTGATGTTTTCTTCCATCTCAAATCTGTCACAAATATGTGAAGTTAGCAGCAGTTATACAGAAAAAAAAATTGTCTATTGCTTCTTTGCTCTTCTAGCCCACTACAGATTAATCTCATTTGTGAAAGCTGGGCAGATGTAACCAAGAGCTGAGCACAGTTTTTAGATCACATTTTCCCCATGGCAGCTTGTACCAATTTCTACATAACAATATGTAATCAAACAATACAACTTGTGGTCATGTTTCTTCACCACTGGTGATAAAGATTGCATTATATTAGAGCTCTAGTAAATTTTCACATAAGAGTTTACTGTTCATAGGTGAAAGATTAAACTGTCTTCTTGATAAACAGTTGGAAATATTGACTGATAGCAAATGACATTTGCACAATTAAGCATGAAATAGTAAATGTTAAAAATAATATGGTTGAATATAACTTCATAAAATCAGGGAAGAGGAATATACTGTGGGCATACAATGCTCTTTGAATAATTCTCTATACAGCAACTTCTTGCAGTATTAGAATTAGAATGTATTTGTTAAAACAGAAAATATACAACAGTAAAAATATTTCAAAGATTAAAAGTAATCAAAATTTAACAAACTGATTTCCAAAATAAGTTATTTATTTTGTGGATAAAAAATTCAATCCAAGTCCTTAATTTAATAACAAATCACTGTGAAATAACATGCCACAGTGTGTCAGGTCATCCACAGTAACACATAAAAATACTTCTATTGAAGTGTCAGATGTATCATGTACATCCTGACACTTCGCAGTTGTCATGGGAAAAAGGAGATGGACAAAATTACTGTGGATCAGTTGATGCATAGTAACCAGCTACTTTCTGGCTACATGGTATTGTATTTGAATCCTTAGCTGTCTAGAAAATTAAGACTGAATCCACCATTTTTCTCTTTCTGGTTATGTAAAATTATAATATAGTGTTTAATTAGAAATATATTTTTGACTTCTCAGTGAACAAACATCAGTTATATGATCCTCTGTTCATTGTTTGGAATACAGTATAGAAAATCTATATTTTGAGAGATTTACTCAAAATATGGTATGCCATACTCACATGACATTGTACTGCTAAAATATAATGGGAAAAATAATTTCGTATCAGAGCAAATTTTCAACAGCAATAAACATGTCATACTTCTTTATTCCACTCTTTCTCCATCTGAAACTTCTCCCCAACACAGTATACTCAAACGTAAGTCCACCCAGTATAATACTATACAAAATTTGAATTCTCAATATTCATCTTAAAATAACAGTAGTCTACATAATATTTGATTAAACTATAAGACTTAATTCAAAGCATAAAAGTCGATCAAACATCTGCATGAAAATTCATCAGAGATTGTACTTTAGATCCAAACTATCCATTTTGGAATGGTGTTAAGTAAGAGGCACAAGCTATCAATAAATCCTGTAACAATGAATCATTGTTGCTCAGTTAAGAAATCACTTGGTGAAGTTATCACTTAAAAAGGCAACTAATTGTCTGCAGACTGTCCATTTATTGCTATTACCAAGGAGGTTGATGTACTGCATTTAGAATTTATTGTCTTCTAGGAGGATTCCTTACTTCCTTGGTTAATGCACTGAAGATACATGCATCACAATTTGTGTTGCATTCTTTCAAAATATGAGTATTTACAATATATCAGTTTCTGCACAGTGATTTGAGGCTCACTTCTGTCTTCTTGAGATGAAATCTTCTATATTTGACAGAGGATCTGAATGAAATAGATAGTCTCTCATTTCTGAGTTCTCTCTGATAAGTCAGTTGTGCCATACTATACTGTTCACAACATAACAAGCAATTTTAGGTTAATTCATATTAATAAGAAATGTATCCTTCTTGAAAGGGTTAGCTTTTCCATATCTGTTGCTGCTTCTTGTATTGTTTTCTCCGTTTTTTGGAATTAATAATTGAACAAAGACAAAAGCATATGAAAGAAAGCACAGATGCCAATTTATACATTCTTTCCCTGACCATAGTATATTTTCAAGTATATTTGCCAACTATCTTTAGTTTCATAGTTTATGGAAAATAATAAATTGTATGTGGAGCATTGATGAAGCTAACAAAAGTACCTTATATTCCTCATTAAAAAGGATCAACCAGTTTTAGAAAAAGAGGATGAAAATACAAAGTTTTAGCTTCCCTATGAAGCATTTGATATGCTAGAAAATTTCCACTATTCAGGTATACTTACTTAATGATAACTTAATGATATCTTAAAATGTATTTTCCTTGGAAATTATTTAATTCTGTTCTATATAGGTTAAAAAATGAAAACATTTCTGCTCTTCCATGAGATATTTATGTTGGGTACTTCCTGGAAACATTCTACCAAACTAGCTGACAGGAAATGAAGGAAAAAATTTCCTTTTTGTGTCTTCTTAAGGTAATACAAGGAATGATGTGGTACAGAGTTCAAAGAACATGCCAATGTTTGGATTCAGTCAAATGAGTATTTGAATAAAGTAAATTTAATATTCATTACCTCCCAGTTTTTAAGCAGGATAGCTTTTACCTAACAGACAATTATTTTGAAAATTCACTTGACTGGGGTGTTTCTCAGTACCAACTGAAAAAAAATTCAGCTAGTATAAAATTAACATAAAGTTTGCTCAAGAGAGACGCACTTGTCCTGGGACATATAATTAAGTGGTCCTTAATTTAGTACTGAATGGAAGTGAAACTCTTAAATTTGACCTACTGAAAAAGCTGCCAAAATAAGAGTGCTGAAGAAGTATAAATGAAATATAATAAATCAATTTATTTCCATATATGCTTTCCAGAAAAATAACAAATCACATATCTTTAAAGTCTTGTTCAAATTCACCATTTGTACATGTGCAAATCTATGAGGTCAGATGAGATCCACCCTACAGGGCTGAGGGAACTGGCATAAATGTTTGCCAAGCCACTTTGAACAATTCACCAGCTGACCTGGCTAACTAGATGGGACGGAGTTGACTGGAGGTTGGTGAATATGACTCCCATTTACGAGAAAAGCAGGAATTGCAGGCCTGTCAGTACGACTTAGATGTCAGAGAAGGCTATGGAGCAGATAATCCTGAGAGCCATCACGTGGCACCTACAAGATAACCAGGTGGTCAAGCCCAGTCATCACGGGTTTATGAAAGTTAAATCCTGCTTATCTAATCTGGTCTACTATGATAGAGAAGGACCTGGGGGTTCTTGTTGACAGTTGGCTAAACATGAGCAAGCAGTGTGCACAGATGGTCAAGAAAGTTAGTCACATCCTGGCACGCATCCAAAATATTGTAGCATGCAGGACTTTTGCCCTTGTTTGTGACACTGGTGAGACTGCACCTTAACTCCTGCGTTTTGGGTCACTTACTAAAGGATGGATATTGAGTTGTTTCAGTATTTCAAGAGAAAAGCAAAAACATTAGTGAAGGGTATAGAAAACTGTTGTATTAGGCGTGAGGCGTTAACGGGATGTGACGCGTTAGGACCTCTCCTGCTCTGCTATCTGCTATGTAAATCACGTATTGGCTGCATAGGATATGACACGCGCTAATGGGGTGTAAACGAAGCACGAAGGAGGATATATAAGTCAGTATCTGCAATTAATAAACACCATTTTGCCGTTCACCATATTGGTGTCCACGTGCAGCTCATTGGACCTGATCTTTCTTAGGACAGTGGCATTGACCTTTACGCGGCAGATGCCTCTAGATCAGGATAACCATTGAAAAAAATGGTGCCCCATGTGAGGTCATAAAAACCTCCTCATAAAAACTTATTAGGAACAACTGAGGGAACTGGTGCTGCCTAATCTGGAGAAAAGGAGGCAAAGGAGAGAAAATAGTAATATATTAATATTAATGTAAGTTAATATGAATTCAAAGTTTCAGGAATCATCTGTGTTACATGTTCATTATACAAGCATATATCTTCTGCTTTAAGGTCTTGTCCCTGTTTATTTTTACCCTATGATTTAAGTAGTGATTTTGTCAGCAAAGGTGGAGTATAATTCCACTGCATTCACAGTCTCATTATTAGTAATGGATTCTTCTTCATTTTCAACACTAAAAAAAGTTAATTATCTGCAAAGACAAAATTATCTTCATATACATTCCAAAGTAGTAGATTCCCTCTATTTAAATGCTGAAAAGAAGCTCACTCAAATTGAGAATGCAAACTCTTCTTCTGTCCCTCTTTCTACCATACAAAAGTGATACAAAACAACTCGCATTTTCACAGTACAGAAATGTTCAGTGATAAAACAAGTTCAGCTCCCAATTACACTATTCTTTTCAGAAAGTAGAGCTTAAAAATATAGCTTGACTCAACAAAATGGACAAATATTACGAAACATCAAAGATATTTTATTTCTAATGTGATTGTTAACATCTATCATTTTCTTTTTTTATTAATACTATTCTCCTCTGGGAGTACTTTAACACAAGAAACAATTAGATTTTACAGTAAAGATATTTACTGAGTAAAACTGAAATCTATTTGTCTCAGATAGTAGTAGAGGAGTAGGCAGAACAGTAGAAGTGTCCTGAGAACTTTAGATCAAGTATGAGTGATTTTCCTTTTCTTCCTGATTTTAATTTTCTTTTATTTATCCAATATCTGGTATGAAGAAAGAGATATCTGCATGGATTTCACATTGTGTTTGTTTTTAGGCTTACAGATGTCATAGTCTTGACAAATGAACTTTCTATGATATGTAGATTCGAGTACTTTTGAAATTGTATTGAGCTGAATTTATATTTTATCAATTAATTTACACACATAACAAACAATATTGCTTCATAAACAGCATTTTTAGATTTCTGACAAACATAAGAAAATTCTGAACTTGTCCTTTCTATCATGGTTATATCCTATAGAGATAGTAATTATTAATGGAAAACTTTATTATAAAACTTTTTAAAACATCTTAAAAATAATCCTACTTTCATTACTTAATCTATGCAAAAATTCATCTCTGTTTTTCAGTACTTCTCAAATGTGTGGTCTCCATGACCTTTTAACATGTCT
The DNA here is from genome assembly GCA_013399175.1 of Odontophorus gujanensis. Classification (NCBI taxonomy): domain Eukaryota; kingdom Metazoa; phylum Chordata; class Aves; order Galliformes; family Odontophoridae; genus Odontophorus; species Odontophorus gujanensis. Next base: position 41,972 of record VXAB01006999.1, read on the forward strand.
ATTTGGCCATTCAAAACAAAGCAAATTGTAATTTATTTTTTTATTCTGCCCTCAAAATTTTATGGACCTACTTACTGTATGAAGCCAACAAATGAAAATAGTTTAAATATTGAATCTATTTCTTTATTTAGACCAATGAGCTTTTTCAACTTGTTTTCTCCCCATGTCCTGGTTGAGATGGGGGGAAAAAAAAGAGATTGAATAGGGAGCCAGCAAAGGTCAACCCACTATAGTGTGCTAGAAACTGAAATTCACTTCCACTTTGTACATAGCTTATGTCCATCTTGATACTTCAGCAGTGGATTTCGGGGCAGAAGCTATATTATGTGGGCTCAGTTATGATCTGTACAATACTTAGGATTTTGCCAATAATGTGTATCATTACACTCTACCATGACTCCTAAATTACTATTCCATTTCCTAATCCACATGTTTGTCCATTTAGTTCCATAATATTTCTCTGTCTAGTTTTAATAAAACTACAGGAAAACAAATTAACAGTTTAAAAGAAGATTAAGATGAGGATACATATATGTTGTTTGTACAAATTAAAAGCTTTCAAGCATATTTTTCTTTAGAAATTTTGATGTTACTTAAAAAGTAGATTGAATAATTCTAGGTTACTTTTAATCATCAGCTATGAAAGTTTGCATCTGGTATAAACCTGTTATGAGATACAGAGTAATCTGAGGTAATTTCATTACTAAAGTCTTATCAGTCACAATCACAAGCAGCCAGTATCATTTAAAATAATCACTGTCAGAATGTTCTTTTACTTTCTTCTGAGGAAGCATGGTCTTTGAAGATGCCTAGTTACAATCAGTAGTTCCAATTACACACAAGTAATTAGCATTTTGTGATCCATAACATTCTTTCATAAGAGAAAAGTAAACATCTACCTTTTCAGAATGAAAATTCAGATGGTGTAATCCTAAGCAGTGAAGAAATATCTAAATAATACCTGGATACATTTAAGTAAGAAACAAACAGAAAAAAAAAATACAGACTATAAAAACAGACTATTTAAAAGCTGCAAAAAGCATTTATTTCCTTTCTTTTTTTTTTGTTTTTTTTTTTTTTTTTTGTTTTTTTTTTTTTTTTTTGTTTTTTTTTTTTTTTTTTGTTTTTTTTTTTTTTTTTTGTTTTTTTTTTTTTTTTTTGTTTTTTTTTTTTTTTTTTGTTTTTTTTTTTTTTTTTTGTTTTTTTTTTTTTTTTTTGTTTTTTTTTTTTGTTTGGTTTTTTTTGTTTTTCCTTTCTCTTTCCTCTATTACACAAACTATATGGATTTTGAATCAGTGAATCTGAATTTTCTCTATGGCATATACAAAACTTTTTTGAAAGGCCTAAGTAAAATCAGAACAAAAAGAAGAAGATAAGCTAAATCCGGTGTTTTGCATTATACCTTTCTTTTTCTTTTTTCTTTTTAATTGTTCTTGTAATTATTTTAGCCACTCTTACATTACACTGAATGTGTAATATCTGAAGTATTATATCCAACCATCTTAAAACTATTTGGTAAAGCACAATGTCTGTTCATTTTTCAAGTTTGTGAAGATGTTAAGTAATTGTTTAAGTACACATAAAACAAGATTCCCTACCAGAAGATTAAAACAATTTCATTCTAACCTGATTTATAAAAATAAAAATAATTAAATATAATACAGAATCACTTATATGTCAGAAGCAAAAAAAATCTGAGTGAGATTAATTTACCTCTCTAAAACATAATTATTTTTAAATTTAAAGATAATAATGGCTCTGAGATGTTGATATAATGCTATACCTGGAAAAGTACTTGGCAATAGGGTCTATTTTTTCAGGATTTTCTCACTTAAATACAATGAAAATTCCTTAGGCACAGCTGCATTACTACCAGTAATTCATCCTCCTCCAAAAATTTATTACTCTCAGTTATAATAGTACATTAATTTGAAACAGATCATTTTGCACCAAACAGATCTGGTGGATCTGAACTTTTATTTTACTATACTGAGAAAGTAAAATAACTTTCATCATCAAGGGAAAAATACCTTAAGAAGAAGAAAAAAGAAAGGAAAGGAAAGGAAAGAGGAGAGGAAAGAGGAGAGGAAAGAGGAGAGGAA
>VXAB01006999.1:44985-56162 GCA_013399175.1 Odontophorus gujanensis
AGTTTCTGACTGCCCAGTTCTCCAGCCTGTCCAGGTCTTGCTGAATGGCAGCACAGCTTTCAGGTGTGTCAGCCAATCCTCCCAAATTCGTATCATCAGCAAACTTGCTGAGGGTGGCCACTATCCCCTCATCAAGGTCATTGATGAAGATGTTGAACAACACTGGACCCAGCACAGATTCCTGGGGGACACCGCTGGTTACAGGCCTCCAACTGGACTCTGCACCACCGACGATAACCCTCTGCACTCTGCCAGTCAGCCAGTTCTCAACCCACTTCACTGTCCACTCATCTATCCCACACTTCCTTAGCTCTGTTACAAGGATGTCATGGGGGACAGTATCAAATGCCTTGCTGAAGCAAGGCACAATTGGAGTTCAAACAGGTCTTTTCTATGCCCACAGCAAATCTGAATTAACGTGACAGTACTCATATTTGGTTAGGATATTAGTCAAAGAACAGTTCTATTACAAAATGAAAAGTGGCTCCTAAGGATCAAGAGAGAAACTGTCTTGTCCTGTGCCAAAGTAGATAAACTTGAACTTGTTCAGTAATGAAAACTTGATATCTGGCAACACTTCTCACAAACAAATATCCTATTTTTCTCAATCAAATGGTCTCCATATAAAAGTAAAACAATGCATTAGAACACAGGTCAGATGGATAAATTTCCTGAGTTTGGGTGATAAGAAAATGTGATGGAAGAATAGAAAATGTATTTCTAATGAGAAATCAAACCTAGAATTAAAAAAGCAACAAATTTTCATATTTCACACTGAGCTTTTTTAAATGGCACAGAAAAAGTACTAGTAACTGAATTTATACATGAGACTTTGGAATCCAGATTTTGCAAGGTTTTAATGTATGAAGTGACATACACATAAGGAATACATGTTGGCAAATTTCTGAAAGAGAGTGACAGATAAATACACTGTTATAGGAACTCTCAGTGTGAAATCTTGTTTGCTCCGTAATACTGGCTTTACAATGAACATTTTAATGCAGTTAAATGCAGTGCTATAAGAAAATGTGCATAGCTTGTGTTCAAAATTGAGCCTTGTAAACTTGAAGATTACATTTTAAATACTGATATATAGAAGTCATACTCATCTCTTCTATGAAAACACAATAATTCTAGAACTAAAGGAAATATTGCCCAAAATGTCACAAACAGAAATAGTATTAGTATTCAAGAAAACTTATGCTGGACCTCCATAATCAGTTTGGCTCAATGGTTTCGATAAATAATGTTGAAATTTTGGAAAGACTCTTTTGTAATCCAGAACCATTGCTTGTAAGACAAATTTAAAGCTGAAAAGTCACTCACAATCTCTAAGCTTCTGAAGTATATAGGAATTAATATTTTTTTCATAATAATTGAAAATACAGACAACAACTGAAAAATAAGAAAGTTCTAGAGTGGTTATTCCAGATTCTTCTATTTATTCATGATTCTAAACAGAATGAATTTTTTAAATGACTTCAAACCTTATTTTTCTTTCATGGGAATAGTCACTATTTGACTTCCTAAGGCTTTTATTAATAATACTCTTGTTGTTTTTTTTTTCATGGAAAAAGCTCTTACAAGAACTTCCAGGGATTTACATTCAAGTGGAGGAGTCCATATGAAAACATATTTTTGATGCATCTAAAAATAACTTTTACATCAAAAAGAAATACTGAAGTTTTTAAAAATAAATAAATAAAGAAAACACCTGTGAAGTTTAGTGAAGTTAAAAAAAACCTTGTAACACTGAAGACCCCAGAAATATTTCAGGAAATCTTTCATATTTCTGCTGGAACTCTGCAAGAGAAAAGTAGGTTGTTAACACCTGTGTAGTCAGGAGTTCAATAGTGCAATTACTCCTAACTAGAAAAAAATAATAATAAATAGGGAAAAATAAAAATAAAGAAAAACAAACTAGCAGAAAAAAACATGCAAAAAAAAAAATAAAAAAAAAAGAAAAAGAACGTCCAAAAGAAATATAAGACAATGAATAGAACTGTAGTTAAAGAGAATTGTTTGGATTTAACAATTTTTTTATTTCGTTTTGATTTTAATACAGCTACATTAAGCTACTACAGTAATTCTTCTGATATATTAGTTTGATGATGCCACTTTCTTGATGGTCCTTTTTGAATCTTACTTTTCTTTACCTTGTTTTTAAGTATAGTACTTCTTTCTCTCCACAGTCTTTCCTTTTTTTCCTCCTTTCAACAGCTATCATTGACAGTTACCATTTCTCTTCTCTTAATGAGGACTGATAGCTCCCCACTGACAAATCTGCCAGCTGCTCACAATCTGCAAATTCCATATGAAGGGTTTTGTTTATGGTTCAGATTTACTAATCTAGCCAAGTCCCATCCACTTTCTCTGCTTCTCTCCAGCTACAACGGGATGAACTGAGTTAACAGATCTCTGTGGTCCCAGTTCAATTTTCGTATATTGTGTTCCTTTAAGAACAGAAAAAATAAAAAAAATAATAAAAAAAACACCTAGGTAAAGATGTCACTTTTTCACGATGAAACTCAGATACAGAATCACAGAATAGGTAAGGTGGGAATGCACTTCTGGAGATTATTTAGCTTCACTCCACTCGCCTCCAGTCCAAGAGATGGTCAGCTACAGCAGGGTGGTCAGGGCTGTATTCAAAAGGGTTTTGAGTGTCTTCACAGATGCAGACTGTAACACTTCTCTGTTCAAACTCTGTCAGCATTTTAGACATCCTCAATTATTATTTTTTTCTTCTGCCCTGTTTTTCATTTTGTGACATTTTGCCTCTTGTTCTGTCAATCCATAACAATGAGACAAATCTGACCATCTTTTTTACTGCTTCCTGGAAGGTGTTTATACACTTGCATATGGTCTCCCTGAGACTTCTCCAAGTCTAATGATCCTAGTTCTCACAGACTCTTGCATGTGAAAGAGTTCCAGTCCCCAAATCACCTCTGTAACTATGTTCTAGACTTGCTCCTGTAGGTTCATACCTCATGAACTAAAGATCCCAATACTGGACCCAGTATACCACACTCGTCAGTGCTAAACAGAAAAGAAGGATCACTTTGCTAGGCCTACTAATGGCACCCTAACAGTCCAAAATGCTGTTGGCTTTCTTTACCACAAGGGTGCATTGCTGGTTTATGGTCAGCTTCTCTACCGTCACCCTAAGGTCGTCTGCAAAGCTGCTTTTCAGCAGTTTTCCAGTCAGGCATCTATCAGCATTGCCTGGAGCAATTATTTCTCAGTGCAGAACTTTGTATTTCCCTACTTCATAAGATTTCTTTGAGCTCATTTTCCCAGAGTGTTTAGGACCCTTAGAATGAGATTCGATTTAGAAAATGCACTCCATTTTCCAACATCAAAATGATTTTGTCTTGAATAACTCCTAGCATACTTTGGAAAACACAATCAATCTAACCACGAAGTGACATTACCTATACCTTCTCTTTGAAAGAAGCCAAGTACTAACAAGATGCTTTTAAGGTATGTGTTGCACACAGATTGAATCAATTACAAAATTAATAAGAGAGTAAATGTTTAAAGAAAAAAAAAATCATGTGGGCCATGAAAATCTTCTCAAACAGTTGTGTGACAGCATACTGGTATGAACAATCTATTTAAGGTGAACTGATCAGAAACTTGGAGTGCTTATTTATACTCTTTTACAGTCCCATGAGATGAAAGACTTATACAATAGGTATAATTGATCTCTGTAAATGGCACTGAGAAAAGTCACCAGATCTGTCAGGATCTCATCTACTTCGAGATGTGATAGTAACAATAAAACAATGTTGTGTTATATTCTCTAGTCATTAAGGCAGTCACTGCATTATCATTAGAACTGCTTCTTGGCTCAGAATATATTCACATAGGGATGAGAAAATATAAAATGGCAAAAAAAAAAAAATCTTTTTTCTTCCATATCATGCTTAGAGCAAAATGAAACAGAAGAAAAGTCAACAGTTGTCAGAAAGGGAGAAATATGCATCACAAAATACAATGACTTACCACTGAATTGTCATTTGCCAACCATTTTCACACAGCAATATGTAAAATATTCAGTTTTACTTACAGTGCATAATTGATATCTGCAATAATGGTGGATTATTCAATCATCACAATTTGGATTTTTTCTACTTTATTATTGGTTAGCAATTATTTATAAAACAATCCAAACAGAAATTACCTGTGAAAGTATTTTGCTCCCCACCCCTCCCCTCCCGGCAGTGAGGAAAATGGTTTACCTTACACCAGCAAAATGGAGACAAACAGGAAATTTCTCTACAAAATTGCACAATTATTTTTATCTCTAACATCAATTATAATAATTATAAAAATACAGTAATATAAATTGTATATGATTTATATTAACTGTACAACTGCTAAATTAAGCTTTATACGGGTGAAAATTGGTGCATTTCAAGGTATCACTTTAAAATTTGCTGTTATACAACTGTTTCCAGCATTGAATCTTTTACAGTTGTTTGTGCATTCCAGCTTTCCTTTCATATGTCTTTATTGATAAACAGCCTGAATTTTTAAATCCATAATTGATCCATCATGTAAAGTGAGTTTTCATATACTTTCTTCTCTGCATGTACACAGAAAACTAGAAAGATGATTTTGGTCCTAGTGACAGAAACTAATATTTTTAACATGCACTTACTAAGAGATCTCAATTCAATCTGCTAAAGGATAGAAGAACAAAAACAGTTTATAAATATATGTATTTATCACTTTCCGTAATGTTAAAAGAATTCATCTATTTCAAAGCTGTGTTTGGAAACATATTAAGTCACAATAATACATATTCCTTTGACTTCATTTTTATATTTGTACTTCAAATGGCACTGAAGGACATGTATAAACCCAACTAGATTCAAGTTATTACCTCCTATTATCAGATTAAATCCATTGACTAGGCACCCAAAACCTACCTACTTGAGTACATAGATACTTTCTTATTAAAGGAACAGAATTTTGGAAATCAAAGGGGAAGAGGGAGAAAACCATAGTTATTTTTCACAACTAGGGACTTCAGGAACAGGGGTCATCATAAAATGCAGAGGAATTGCAAATAATTCAGAAGAGGAAGACAAGGATTATTAGTTACAAAGCTGTTTTCATACAAGGAAAAATAAGACTAAAGCTATTCAGCACAGGTGAAGGTGATTGTAAGATATAATAGATCTGGAAACAGTGAACAGTAAAGGGAAGAAGAAAGGTTGCCTATTCATTATGTCCTCTAAAACAAGACATTAGCTTCATTCTAGTTTCACCATAAGTATCAAGTTCAAACCAATCAAAATAAAATATTACTTAAGGCAACATACAACCAAGCTCACATAGGCTGAGGTATCCTGACAAGTCCATAAAACAGAATTGTACCCTCCACTTTGAAATCAATGAGCTAACAGATTCCCCTACTACACAAAGGTTTAAAGTTGAGAATATCTTTGGAAATTTGAATTACATAGCTCTCCCTCTCAAGCATACAGCTCTTAGCCATAGCTCAAGATAAATGATTTTTCTGTCTGACTCACTATCATAAAATTTATATTCTTATATCATACACATACATCTCACATAAATCTATTTATATGTATAACGTGATAACAAAGTAGTATTTTAAGAAATGCAACAGAATGGTAAACTATGGAGCTGACTGCATGAGGAGAAACAGTGAAGCCAGATCTTAGCTATGTAGGAACAGAAACACTAACATTATGTGTTTGTACATAATCAATCTCCATGTCTCTGCCAGTCATGACAGACTTCTTTTTTTTTTTTTTTATTAGAATATGGACATAATTCACTTTATCTTTTGCCTTTAGGCTGGTATTCAGATGTCATTTCCTAAAAACAGGGCTTCTCTAAATAAATAAATGAATGAATGAACGAACAAACAAATAAATAAATAAATAAATGATTTGGCAAGCTCAGCTGCATTAGAGAAGCCACGAAATCAATACTTTGGGAAAACTCTGAAAATTGCCAAACAGAGAGAATATACATGACAACTAACAGGTGAAGCCCTACAAGGTTGTTATGAGGCAGGTTTGGCCATGTTTCTCTGGATTGCATAATTAATGGAACTACAGCAGGGAAATGTCATACAACAGTCAAGAAGTTAAGCAGACCCTCTCATAGGTTTCTGTTTTCACAAAATTTCTTTAAATTGGCTTATGGTCTAAATTCACTGGATTGACAAATCTTTAAACTACTGGAATATTTGAATGTCACACTCAGTGCTAGCACTAATTGCTATCTTCCTTCTGATATAATTTTGCTAAAATACTGTGATGAACATTCTTTTTATTCATATAAAGGTTTTAATTATGGTTGCTTAATAAAAAAAAAAAGAATATAGAAAAGAAGAAAGAATTTTCTCCCCCTTTAAACATCTTATTATAGATGCACCCATAAATTTAAAAATATATCAATACATAAAAATCACATAAATCTGAGTGTTCTAAAAGCTTGTTTTTCTCTTTCACTACACATTCTGACAAAGAATTCAATGAGGTAATCTGAGATAAAAAAGTACAGCCTTTCTTCAGCTTCCATTGTAGTTAGTTTTCATGTAAAATATGAAAGAGTTTTTCCATTTCTTAGGAGTCACTCTCCAGCTTGCACTTCAATGTTTTTCTGCTAGGAATCCTTTAAGGAAAGCCATAGTAAATGTCATATTCAAATGAAGGCATTGCTTATTGCTGCCACTACATTTTTGTGTCCTGCTTGCTCCATGGAATCAGATTTAACCATGAAGTAGAGAAAGTGTACTGTGTGCTTCTGTGTTTTGTGCTCCTTCCTTCTCAGCAGACAGGAAACCGTGAAACAAAAGCTGTACTTTTTTCCTGGCAGAGAATTACACTTAGTTTGAAATGGGGTCATTATTCTCCGCAACCCCAGGAAACTTCCCTGAGAATCAGCAGATAAAGTTGCAACTTGTTCATAACCCACATCAAATTCAGTCCAGTGGCCCAGGATACTTCCAAACACCCCTCTCCTTATTACAGGTGTTGAATATCCTAATTCCAGCACTGGATTTGGTGATTTCAAGCTTCAACAGTAATAATGCGCAACCTGACACAGAACCTAGCTTATCAGATGAATATAGCTTGATAGATGTCACTTGCTGTTTTCACTTGTTAAAACTTGCGGTGTAGGCAGTGGTGCTTGACATTCTTCACTATTCTTCCTTCCTTTCTGTCCCATTTCTCCAAAAGAGCTGAAATCTAAAATAGCAGCAAGCCTTTTGAAACCCCAACAAAACTAAACTAATTTATCAGTGTTTTTCTTCTTCAGACATCTAAATATTGTTATTTTTCCATATTTATTGCCAGTGCTTCTAAAAATAATAATTAGGTCTTCCTGTTATCAAACATTAACTGTATAAAGCTAACTTTATATAATTTAAAAAGGATAAGAGAATATGAATTCAAAAAAACAAAGAATGTAGAGACATAAGAAAATATCTTATGACACTCCTCGCTGAAAAATAACTCCCACTCCATTTACGAAGCAATGGATGACTTGTGTCAAAATGTGTGCATGTGTACCAAGTATGACAAATTCATTCATCCAAGGAAAGTAAAGAGGATATAAAGGAATCCAACATCGAATAAAATAATCCCAGGGTAGAGACAGAGTACATTCAGAGCCAGGTGAATGAAGAAGAGCTCTAAGGACATTTGTCATGTGGTTCTGAAGTTCTTTAAAGTTATGTAGAATGAACATGTAAGTACAACTGATTAATTTTTCTTCTTTTAATGGAACTGTTACTCTTTAAAAATGTAGCTCTGGGATTTTTGGGATAGAGAGTAGATGACAGAAGTAGCATCACAATTTTCAAGCACCATACACGGTGATACCAACTGACCCCATTCATATATAAAGATGTTCTACATGTATTAGAATTGCAGATAGTTTTCACTGATTTCATTTATTATACCACTTTCACATAAAATAACGCTTCCTTTGACATTTATGAAGATCATCTGGGTCCAACAGTTTCTCCAGCAGCTCCACTGGGAATTGAAAGCTGTTTCCTTTTTCTTCTTTCTCTCTCCTCTCTTTTAATGAAGGATGATAGACCAAAAGCTTGGACAGAAAAAATGGTTGGTATATTACTTATGAAAGTCTCAAGTGCTAGAATAGCTGTTCCTAGGATGAAAAAAAAGAATTATAATCTACAGCAGGAGGTCATTCCTACTTTGAGTAGTATTCCTAGTATGTGGCAATTACAAATACTTTTCAGCTTCATTTTATAGATAATATGCTACACAACTATCTCATTATATGATTTGGTATTTAACCATAGTGGCTTACTATTTACTATTTCTCTTCTGTGTAATATTTTGGGAGAGTTCCAAATATATAGGTAGGAAGCTCATAACTTAGTATTAGTTAATTAAGAAAAAAAATTAGCAAGTTAAATAAAATCAGGTTCATATTTTAAAATATAATATAATATCAGCAAAACACCAACTTAAATTATTTTTCTTCGGGAAGTATAGCACTAGCTTTTCAGATATTGTATGTATAGCCAAGATTTACCACTTCACTGCTGAATAAACTGGTAGAAAAGTAATTATAGATAATCTTAATAGCTTAAAGTTGTGTTTTCTAGAAAATAATTTTGAGTAAACAAGCAAAATCTTACCTTCTAGCTGAAACAACATATATGTTGCAACTATCATAATGAGTGATGTAATTTTAATCAACTCACAATGGAGAGATAGAAACATACCAAGTGAATAGTGCACATCAAATGGCAAACTGCTTTCGATATACAAAGAAATCATTCAGAGTCTAAATAGTTAACAAAGAAAAAACCAAAAAGGTAAGAAATCGTTGTTTGGGAGAAAACAACAACAACAATAAAACTGTTTACAAACACATTCTACTTTAACCTTAACATTCTGTGGCAGACTATTCTTACTGTAATTGGTCTTAACACGTTCTAGTAACTGCTTCAAAAGTAACATTTGAGCATAGTATCAAAGAACTAATTAGGACCTATTCTATAGATCAGGTTTTGAAGCATGTGCTGACATATAGCCACCAGTAAATATACTGCAGCATTACTACAAACCTATCAGCATTCAAAATGCTAACAAATGTCAGTAAGACAATTAAATTATGTTTCTGTATCATTAATTATATGTACAAAATCAAGTAGCTTAAATCCAATTTTTTTGGAGAGAGATCTTCAATGCCAAGAATGCAGATCTGCCTTGACAAACTACTGTCACTGGACCATTCTAGCTGAATCTTATGGTTATGCTGACTTTTTAACACATAGCAGGGGAATATAATTTTAGTTGTAGGACTTCTTTTTGTTTAGATTAATGAAAAATAATAAAAACATATAAATCATATCTTCATAACATCGGAACGTACAGGGTATGCACACACCTGCTAACAGGACAAACCATTCCTGACAGCAAAGAAACTGCTTTGTAAGTAACATAAAATAAACAAAGCCATAACAAACTGCACACTGTCAGACTACAGCTATGACTGTAAATGTACAATCTTATTTTATGTTATGATCAGAGGCAGCTGTTTTCACCTGGAACCTGTGGCTATTGCATGCATAATACACAGATAGGTACTTGCTACTGGAAGGTATTTGAAGGAGGATTCAGGTTTCTTAATAATCTTTCAAGAAACAGCTAATTATTTACCATGAATTAAGCTCACTCTAAAAGAAATGCTAATCACTTTGGCATTTCAAAACCAACTGCCTAGGTGGGGAAAAATTTTTTGATTTCTCTTTCTGAGTATCTTGAAAATAGATTCAAGCATTGTTGAAAACTCATATCTGAGTGAGTAATTGTTACCTTTGTTTTTCCTTTCTACTTTGTGGTAAAGATGGCTTTCTATTTTTACTTTTCCTCACATTTTGCATGTGAGGCTTCACTTCTTGTTATTCTGTTCAACTGTGTGTTTGATATGATTACAATCAAGTACTCTTCCTGTCAGTAACATCAGTTTGTCAATATTTCTAACCAGGAGGCTGCTATGTAAATCAATTTATACATACTTTAAGAAAAAATTTTAAGCTGCAATCTTACCTATGTATACATGTGAAATAGAAGATAATTCTGTAAAAGGAACACTTTGATTTTCATTTTCCAAGTGGTCTTTTAGGAACAAATGTATTTTGTGCTGTAGGTTTTGGGTTTTGTTGTTTTTTTTTTTGTTGTTTTTTTTTTTTTTTGCTCATGCTGTTTTTTGCTTATGGCTGAGCAAGGGCTGGCTGGCAAAACTGAGGGGGAAAAAAGGAACAGTATAGGCAGTGGAAATGGGGGTGGTAGCTTGGAAAGAATAGAGGGATGCTATCCGTACATGTAGTTGTAAGATCAGAAATGCCAAACTGCAGATGGAAATTTAGTGAGGGATGTGAAAAGAAAAAAAACAAACAAGGAGTTCTGCATTGGTCAGAAGAGATAGGTCAAGGAGAGTACACCCCCTCTGATAAATGAGAAGGGAGAACTGGCTACAACAGGCACAGAGAAGGCTGAGAAATTCAAAGAATTTTCTCCCTTAGTCTTCACTGCCAGTCAGGTTTCCTATGTCTCTCATGTCCCTGAATCTCTAGGCACCGTAAGAGAAGACCAAGTCTGAGGCTACTTCATAAGGCTGAATGTGTACAAATAGAGAAGGCCAGATGACACACATTCCAGGGTCCTGTAGGAACTGGCTGATGTGGTTGCCAAGCTGCTCTCCATATTTAAAAACTCATGCCTGTCTGGTGAAATCCTTTGTGACTGGAGAAAGGGAAATATCTCTCATATTTTTAAGAAAGTCAGAAAGGAAGGCCTAGGAAACTATAGGCTGGTGTGCCTCACATCTACTCCTGGGAAGACTGTGGAGCAGATCCTCCTGAAAACTATGTTAGGGCACATGTGAGGAAGTGATCTGAGACAGCTTTGCAGTGCTTCTCAGTGTTTTCCAGGGCTTTTCAGTGCTAAGCTATGCTATCAAGGTGAACTAGTGAAATTTACTGAAATTCAAGATGGAGATGGCAGGGTCCAGGAATATAAATGCCTTGGTCTACAGTTTTTCTGTCTATCACCTCCTTAAGAAATTTAACCATTTGTTTAGTTAATCTATGTTTTTAAAGTTTAAGTACTCAGCCTAGGAACAATAAATATGAAATGGAACAA